>MU716975.1:52347-73623 GCA_026770625.1 Nicotiana glauca | reverse complement strand
TTATGTTGTATGTGCCAAGTGGCATTTTTGCCTTTCATTTCCTCTTGTTAAATCTTGGTTTAAGTTATAATTTTTATATGTATGTGTGTATATATATATATATATATATATACATACATATACATATACATATATGTGTGTGTGTGTGTGTTTATCTCAGTAGGGCCCTGACCTTCCTCGTCACTACCCAACCAAGGTTAGGCTTGGCACTTACTGAGTACTGCTGTGATATATATATATAATGATAAGGCAATAAATAGTAAAACTGAGTGTCGATAATAAGGATCTACACAGTATAATAAGAGTGCAATAATGGAAATAGAGTATAAGGCAAACTGCAAAGAAATACTGTTTGCAACAAAGATGATAACCGGGGATCTCTTGGTATCATGAGGATCTCTTGGTATCCTCAAATAATATGCTGGGGATCTCTTGGTATCCTCAAATAATATGCCGGGGATCTCTTGGTATCCCGCACCTCAGTCCAGATCATAATTACGCATGGGGGATATCCCGGGATGCCGTCCCGTAGTCCAAATGTAAACACACAGCAATAGCTCAGGGATATCAAAATACATACTAAGTTCGGAATCGGTAAATAGTAAACACTAGCCTAACATGCTTCACGTCATGCAATTTAGAAAATTTAAGCAAATAGGCAATTAATTCAACTAAGCATACTCTTCTAAACTAACGCATGCTATATTTGCAAGTAAAATAAAGCAAGTAAGAAAACAACTCAGTTTGAATACTTAAAGTAAAATCAGATTTCCAACAATTAGCTCAAGTACGCGCTCGTCACCTCACATACAAGACATTCAATTACCAAATATCATATCCTAAGGGGAAAGGTCCCCCCCACAAGGTTAGACAAGCCACTTACCTCGAACCGGCTCAAAGTCAACTAGAAACCACGCCTTTGCCACGAGTATCCGACTCCAAATGGCTCGAATCTATTCAATTCAATTACATAATGTAAATAACATCTCAAGCAAATGATTCTACGATTTAATTCAAACCTAAGACGAGATATTAGGTGAAATGACCAAAAGCCCCTAAGGCTAACGTCTTGGAATCGGGAGAAATTAACATTTTCAGAATCCTTACACTCACACGGGTCTAACCATATAAAAATCTCTCAAATCAGATGTCAAAATCCCTATCAAAACTCAATAATTCGGCCTACGAAGTTTTATCAAATTTTCTTTCAAAATCCGAAATTAAAGGAGGAATTCACGCTTAGATTAGTGGGTTACAAGCAAAAAGAAGTTCAAAATCGTTACCCAATCGATATACCTGAAAACCTCTCAAAATCTCGCTCAAATCCGAGCTCCCAAACTTGAGTTTTGGTAAAAATAGCTAAACCCTCATTTTTTGAAATGTTATATCTGCCCAGGTATTTAATGCATCACGAACGCGGAGGAAGTCTAGCATTCGCGAAGAAGAAAAATGAAGGTTGCTCAATTATGCTTTGCGAACGTAGAAGCTTTATCACGAACGCGGAAGCTTTATCGCGAACGCGGAAGAGAAATTATTGTCGCCTAGAAATTGCTCTTTGCGAACGCGAAGTAGGAGACGCGAACACGAAGGGCGAACATTGCAAAGCTACGCGAACGCAATCGAAGGCATGCGAACGCGATGAGGAAAAATAGCCACAGCCCTCAACGCCAAATAATGCTATGCGAACCTCAACTTTCGGCAATTCAAGCCTAATTTAGTTACAGACCTCCAAAACACATTACGATCACGCTCCTAACCCCAAAATCACCTAACGGAGCTAACGAGACCATTGGATTTCCATTTCGAGGTCATCTTCACACTGTTCCAACTACGAACCACTTTCTAACACTTAAGCTTTCATTTAGGGACTAAGTGTCCCAAAACTCTTCGAAACTCAAAACCGAACGTCCCAGCAAACCAAAATAGCAGAAATAAACTTAGGGAAAACAATTAATAGGGGATCAGGGCGTTAATTCTTAAGACGACCGGCAGGGTCGTCACATCCTCTTACACTTAAACATTCATTTGTCCTCGAACGAGCATAGAGACATACCTAAAGTAGTGAAAAGATGAGGGTAACGACTTTGCATATCCTGCTCGGTCGCCTCCTCGACCGGCTGACCCCGCCACTAAACCTTTACTGAAGCAATGTTCTTTGATCTCAACTTTCTAACCTGCATGTCCAATATAGCCACTTGCTCCTCAACATAAGATAGATCCTTGTCCAGCTGGACTGAACTGAAATCCAACACGTGCGACAGGTCACCGTGATACCTCCGGAGCATCGAAACATGAAATATCTGATGGACCCCTGCCAGTCTGGGAGGTAAGGCAAGCTCATAAGCAACCTCCCCAACCCGTCTCAATATCTCAAAAGGGCCAATAGACCTCGGACTCAGCTTCCCCTTCTTCCCAAATCCCATAACGCCTTTCTTAGGCAAAACCCGAAGCAGAACTCGCTCCCCAACCATATAAGAAACATCACAAACCTTCAGGTCCGCATAACTCTTCTGTCTGGACTGGGCTGTACGGATCTTATCCTAAATCACCTTAATGTTCTCTAAAGCATCCTAAACCAAATCTGTGCCCAATGACCTAGCCTCACCCGGCTCGAACCAAGCCACCGGAGATCTATACCGCCTACCATACAAGGCCTCATATGGTGCCATCTGAATGCTGGACTGATAACTGTTGTTGTAAGCAAACTCCGCCAATGGCAAGAACTGATCCCAAGAACCCCCAAACTCCATCACACACGCAAGGAGCATATCCTCAAGAATCTAAATAGTGTACTCGGACTGCCCGTCAGTCTGAGGGTGAAATGTCATGCTCAACTCTACCCAAGTACCTAACTCCTGCTGCACGGCTCTCCAGAACTGCGATGTGAACTGAGTACCTTTGTCTGAAATGATAGAAACTAGAATACCATGCAGACGGACAATCTCTCGGATATAAATCTCCGCCAACCGCTCCGAAGAATAAGTGGTATACATAGGAATGAAATGAGCGGACTTGGTCAGCCGATCCACAATAAACCAAATGGCATTGAACTTCTTCAAAGTCCATGGGAGTCCAAATACAAAGACCATGGTGATACACTCTCACGTCCACTCCGAAATCTCTATCTGCTGGAGCAATCCGCCCGGTCTCTGGTGCTCATAGTTCACCTGCTGACAATTGAGGCACCGAGATACAAACTTAACTATATCTTTCTTCATCCGTCTCCACCAATAGTGCTGCCTCAAGTCCTGATACATCTTTGCGGCACCCGGATGGATGAAATACCGCGAACCGCGGGCCTCCTCTAGAATCAGCTCGCATAGCCCATCAGCATTGGGTACACAAACCTAACCATGCATCCTTAATACTCCGTCCTCGCCAATGGTCACATCTCTGTCATCACCATGCTGAACCCTATCCTTAAGGACAAGCAAATGAGGGCCATCATACTACCGCTCCCTGATACGATCAAATAAAGAAGACCGGGAAATCACACAAGCTAAAACCCGGCTGGGCTCCGAAAGATCCAATCTCACAAAGTGGCTAGCCAGGGCCTGAACATCCATCACCATAGGCCTCTGTGATGCTGGTAAATATGCCAAACTCCCCAAACTATCCGCTCGGCGGCTCAAGGCATCAGCCACTACATTGGCCTTGCTCGGGTGATATAGAATAGTAATGTCATAATCCTTCAACAACTCCAACCACCTCCTCTAGCGCAAATTTAGATCCTTTTGCTTGAACAAGTGCTGCAAGCTCTGATGATCAGTATAGATCTCACAAGGCACACCGTACAGAAAATGGCACCAAATCTTCAGGGCGCGAACAATAACAGCTAACTCAAGATCATGGATAGGATAATTCTTCTCGTGTATCTTCAACTATCTGGACGCGTAGGCAATCACCCTTACTGTCCTACACCAATACCGCTTCAAGGCCAAGGCATCACAATAGACAGTATAAGACCCTGAACCTATAGGCAATATCAAAACTGGGGTTGTAGTCAAAGCTGTCTTGAGCTTCTGAAAGCTCGCCTCACACTCCTCTGTCCACTGAAATGGGGCACCCTTCTGGGTCAATCTAGTCATAGGGGCTGCAACTGATGAAAACCCCTCCACAAAATGACGGTAGTATCCCGCCAAGCCAAGGAAACTACGGATCTCTGTAGCTGAAGATGGTCTGGTCCAACTCTACACATCCTTTATCTTCTTCGGATCCACCTGAATACCCTCACTCGATACCTCGTGGCCCTAGAATGCCACGGAATCCAACCAAAACTCACATTTTGAGAACTTTGCATATAACTTCTTTTCCCTCAAAGTCTGAAGCAATATCCTCAGGTGCTGCTCATGATCTTCCCGACTCCGCTAATATACCAGAATATCATCAATAAAAACAATGACATAAGAGTCAAGATATGGCCGGAATACACCGTGCATCAAATGCATGAAGGCTGATGGGGCATTGGTCAGCCTAAATGACATAACAAGGACCTCGTAGTGCCCATACCGAGTCCTGAAAGTAGTCTTCGGGATATCTAGCTCCCAAATCTTTAGCTGATGGTAACCTGAGCATAAATCAATCTTGGAAAACACTCGTGCGCCCTGAAGCTGGTCAAACAGATCATCAATACGAGGCAAAGGATAATGGTTCTTCACTGTAGCCTTATTCAATTGGCGATAATCGATACACATACGCATAGAACCGTCCTTTTTCTTCAAAAACAAGACAAGAGCACCCCAAGGTGAAACACTAGGTCGAATAAAACCCTTATCCAGCAATTCCTGTAACTACTCCTTCAACTCAGGAGGAGACATACGATACGTGGGAATGGAAATGGGCTGAGTGCCCGGCAACAAATCAATGCCAAAATCAATGTCTCTATTAGGCGGCATGCCTGGAAGGTCAGCTGGAAACACATCAGAGAAGTCCCGTACTACTGTGGCTGAATCAACTAAAGGGGTATCAATGCTCACATCTCTCACATAAGCTAAATGTGCGTCATACCCCTTCTCAATCATATGTTGAGCTTTAAGAAAGGAAATAACTCTAGTGGGGATATGATCTAAGGTACCCCTCCACTCGACATGCGGTACACCTAGCATAGCTAGCGTCACAGTTTTGGCGTGACAATCAAGAATAACATAATGGGGCAACAACCAGTCCATGCCCAAGATAATATCAAAATCAACCATACTGAGTAACAATAAATCGGCTCTAGTCTCAAAACAACGGAGAGTAACCAAACACAACCGATAAACACGATCCACAACAAGTGAATCTCCCACAGAGTAGAAACATAAACATGGGCACTCAAAGAATCCCGAGGTACACCTAAATACGGAGCAAAATAAAAAGACACGTAAGAGTAAGTAGAGCCTGGATCGAATAGAACTGATGCATCTCTGTGGCAAACTAATATAATACATGTGATGATAGAATCGGAGGCAACAATCTTAGTACGGGAAGGCATGGCATAGTATTTGGTCGGAACTCCCGCTCTAGGGCAACCTCTACCTCCCCGACCTCCACCCCTAGCTGTCTGGGCAGGTGGGGTAGCATCTGGAGCCGTGATCATGGCCTGAGAACTCTGCGGGGCATGCTGTGGCTGAGGAGGCTGTGGAGGTGTCCTCCCAAGTCTAGGGCAATCTCTCACCATATGGCGGGTATCACCACACTCGAAACAAGCTCTGGGAGGATGTGGTGGCTGTGACTGGCTCGGACCACGTCTGCTGGACTGACCTCTAAAAGCACCCCGCGCAGGAGGTGCGTTCGAAACCGAAGGTGCATAATAAGGCTCCTGAGGCCTAGGAGGAGTTGGAGCACTGCTGGCTGCTGGAAGAGCTGAATGAATGGGGCAACTCATATAGCCCCTACTATGATGACCTGAAGCTGGGGTACGGGCACCAGAATAATGACCCGACTCTCGAGACCTCTTGGCCTCCCTCTCCTTTCTCTCCCTAGCATGCATACCCTCAATCCTCCTAGCAGTGCTCACCACCCGCTGATAAGAAATATCCATCTCCAACGCACGAGCCATGCTAGATCTGATGCTGGGAATAAGCCCCTCAATAAATCGATGAACCCTCTCGTGAATAGTAGCAACCAAGGTTGGTGTATGCCTAGCCAAACTAGTGTAACAGACAGCATACTCTGAAACAGTCATAGCACCCTGGCGCAAATGCTCAAACTCTGTGCGCCACGCGTCCCTGACACTCTGAGGAACATACTCTCACAAGAACAGATTTGAAAACTAAGCCCATGTCAGTGAAGCAACCGTATCTGGACTGTCTAACTCATAGGTGCACCACCAATCATAGGCGGCTCCTTGAAGCTGGAAAGTAGTAAAAGAAACTCCGCTTGACACAGAAATACCCATAGTTTGGAGAATGCGGTAACACTCATCAAGAAATCCCAAAGCATCCTCCGATGCTAGACCACTGAACTCAGGAGGCTTATACCTCTTGCACCTCTCAAGCCTCAACTGCTCCTGCTCGGAAGCCGATGCCATGCCCTCGGGCTGAATTGGCGCTGCAGGTGTACAGGCAGTACAAGAATAATCTCTAGAACCTGCTCAACATGCACTCGCTGCTCAGGAGTGTGTGCGGCGGGAGTCTGTGCTCCTCCCCCGGCCTGGGATATGGCTGTAGCGAAGGGAAGCAACCCTGCCTGAGCCAAGTGGTATACATGCTCATGAACTATGCTAGAGTCTCCCAAAGAGATGGAGTAGTAGTAGCAGTAGTAGGCGTGCCAGGTGTCTTGACTCCGGCTGGATCTGCTGGTGGTACCTCGACGGCAGCTTGCGCAGGTGCTCTGGCTGCACCACATGCGCATTCTCGACCTCTACCCCAGCCCCAGCCCCAGCCTCTGACGGCTACAGTCGGGGGTGCGGGTGCCTGATCATCTCGAGTAGCACGTGTACTCACCATCTATGAGAGAATAGAAAGACAGAAGTTTTGTGATATCAAAATCTCGTATGACAAGGAAATCAAATGAAGTAGAATTTTCCTAACAGTTACATAGCCTCTTGTAGCTAAGTACAGACGTCTCCGTACTGATCAACGAAACTCTAATAAACCGGCCTATGTTTCGTGACTCCTATGAACCTAGAGCTCTGATACCAACTTGTCATGACCCCAGTTCGCCCTCCGTGAACTGTCGTGACGACACCTAGTCACTACGATTAGGTAAGCCTAACAGATGCGGAAATTAATAGAAACCTTGCAGAAATTATAACTTAAACCAAGATTTAACAAAGGAAACGAAAGGCAAAAATGCCACTCGGCACTTAAAACACAATATCTCAAACTTCTACAAATACTATCCCAAAACCTAGAAACTCACGGGAACACAAGCTAAAGGAGTACAGTAAAGTGCTCTAATCTCCAGAAATGTCTACATCAATAGTACGATAGAAGGGCTAATACTACAGATAGAGTAAAGAAGGAGATCTTCGGTCTGCGGATGCGGCAGATGTACCTCGAAGTCTCCAAAATGCTCCCTGCCTCAAGGGTGATGCGCCTAGGTAGAGGTATCTGGATATGCACATGAAAAACATACGCAGAAATGGAATAAGTACACCACAACGGTACTCAGTAAGTGCAAGCCTAACCTCGGTTGGGTAGTGACGAGGAAGGTCAGGGCCCTATTGAGATAAACACACACACACACACACACACACACACACGCACACACACATACACACACACACACATATATATATATATATATATATATATATATAGTAAAACTGAGAGTCGATAATAAGTATCTACATAATATAATAAGAGTGAAATAACGGAAACAGAGTATAAGGCAAACTGCAAAGAAATACTGTTCGCAACAAAGATGATAACCGGGGGATCTCTTGGTATCCCGAGGATCTCTTGGTATCCTCAAATAATATACCGGGGATCTCTTGGTATCCTCAAATAATATGCTGGGGATCTCTTGGTATCCTCAATATATAATTGTCGGGGATTTCCGGGTATCCCGCACCTCAGTCCAGATCATAATTACGCATGGGGGATCTCCGGGATGCCGTCCCGTAGTCCAAATGTAAACACACAACAACAACTCAAGGATATCAAAATAAATACTAAGTATGGAATCGATAAACAGTAAACACTAGCCTAACATGCTTCACGTAATGCAATTTAGACAATTTAAGCAAATATGCAATTAATTCAACTAAGCATGCTCTTCTAAACTAACGCATGCCACATTTGCATGTAGAATAAAGCAAGTAAGAAAAGAACTCAGTTTGAATACTTAAAGTAAAACCGGATTTCCAATAATTAGCTCAAGTACGCGCTCGTCACCTCGCGTACAAGGCATTCAATTATAAAATATCATATCTATCATGACCCAAAATCCACTAAGGGTCGTGGTGGCGCCAGACACCTCTGTCAGGCAAGCCAACTAAATTATCAGTTAAATTCTCTTTTAATACTTGAGAAAATCTAGGATTTTTCCTTCCATTTTTCATAATTAAAAAGAATCTCTACTTCAATTCAAATTAAATAATAAACAATTAGTATAAATCTTTCAAAAAAAAATCCCAGAACCCGGTGTCACCAGTGCATGAGCAACTACTGATAAGGAAAAATAAAATACAACACCTGTCCGAAATACAGTAGACAGGGAATAAGATACAAAGTGCTGAAAGGAACTACACTAGCTGCAGGTCCCCTCGAACAATGCAGCTCGCCTAGTCCCAAAAATCATCCACGTTGCTACGCCCCGTAGGCTGCTAGAGGTATATATATACCTGTGTAACAAAAGTGCACAGAAGTGTAGTATGAGTACGTAATTAACGTGTACTCAGTGAGTATCCCGCCTAATCCTGAATGGGTAGAGACGAGATGGTCAACTTGACACTCTCTAATGGTCCAATAATGGTTCGTCCTTAATATAAATTGAACAGTGAATTTATTTTATAAACATGATTCTAATCCAGATAGAGGAAACAAGTAAACACGTAATTCTTTCATAGGAAAATTTCCAGAATTTCTCTTTAAATATAATCCAAATATTTTTAAGCCATAAAACGGCAATGATAACTTAATTAAGTTCAGCCAGCAACACAAGCATGTGCAAATCACACCGAGGCAACGGCCCGATCCAACAGAAATAAATGTGCACTTGCCGAGGGTCGACGACGCGCCTATAGATGCATCTATTAATCTACCGAGGCGTTCGGCCCGTTCCAAAATAAACACACACAGACAAACATTCAGTCAAGAAGTCAACATGGAGCAATTATCCGAGAAAAACCAATTCTCTTTAATAATTTGAGAAAACGAAGCTTAAGTCCTTTTTAGAAATCCATTTATTAATTCAATGTGATTTACGAAAATCAAATGTCAATAGGATTACAGATATTCCAAGTATAACATGCTTTTTGGTCCCTACCCGGATAATAGCATAATCGTAGCTACGCACGGACTCTCGTCACCTCGTGCGTACGTAGCCCCCACAAATAGGAGCACATAACCAATGTAACTCACATATGGGGTCAATTTCCCCCTCACAAGATTAGAAAGGAGACTCACCTCGCTCCAAATATCCATAAACGGCCTCCAAGCATTCCCGACGACTCGAATCATTGCCAAATGTTCTGAAACTAGCCAAATAACGGCAAACTAATAAGAATATACTCGAATACTTGTTAACAATTCAAATTATACAAATCCCCAACTCCGTTTAGTGAAATGACCAAAATTCCCTCGGGCCCACGTGCCCGGATTTAGAAATTTCTCGAAGATATACACTACCCATAGCTTCACTAGCTCAAATATATAATTTACTCCTAATTTCATGCTCAAATTCGTGGTAAAAATCCAATTTATCAAGTTTCTAGGTTTTCTTCAAAAATCCCAATTTCCCCACAATTTTCATGCCTAATTCCATGATATAATCGTGTATTTAACTCATAATAGGTGGGAATAACTTACCTTAACATTGATGACGAAAATCCCCTCTTGAAGCTCTCCAAAATCGCCCATACCAAGTGGAAAATGGGAGAGAAATGACCATCTCCCGATTTAAAATAACCTTCTGCCTCCAGGTACTTTCGCTTCTGCGAAAATATACACGCTTTCGTGGTCCCGCTTTTGCGAAAAATATTTCGCTTCTGCGGTCCCTGGGCTCCAGCCCAATTTCGCTTATGCGGACGTCCAACCGCTTCAGCAGTTCCGCTTTTGCAAGAAACCAACCGCTTATGCGGCTTCCACCGGGCCTCCCATTTTCGCTTTTGCGATTAGCCCACCGCTTTTGCGGATCCGCTTTTGCGGATTCATGACCGTATAAGCGGTCCATGCTCCCTTCTCCCCAACCTCTTCTGCGGCTACTTTCCCGCTTCTGCTGTCCCAATTCCGCAGAAGCGGAAATACTAGCAACCAGCAACTTCAGCCTTCCAAAATTTCATTTTCGATCCGTTAACCACCCGGAATCCACCCGAGGCTCCCGAGACCTCAACCAAACCTACCAACCAATCCCAAAACACGTTACGGATTTTCTCGAGGCCTTAAATCACATTAAACAACGCTAAAATCACGAATCAACCTCCAATCCAAACTTTATGAACTTTAGAACTTCCAACTTCTATTTTTGATGCTTAAACCTATCAAATCACGTTCGATTGACCTCAAATTTTGCACACAAGTCATATGTGACATTACGGACGTACTCCAACTTCCGGAATAGGATTCTGAACCCGATATCAAAAAGTTCACTTCCGGTCAAACTTCTCAAAAACCTTCAGATTTCTATCTTTAGCCAAATGGCTTCAAAATGACCTACGGACCTCTGAATTCACTTCCGATCGCGCTCCCAACTCCAGAATCACCATACGGAGCTAATCCCAGTCTCGAAATTTCAAACAAACATCAATAACACTGAGATTCACTTCAAACGAAACTTATGAAATTTATTCTAAAATGCTAACTTCCACAATAGGCGCCAAAACACTCCCGGGTTATCCAAAAACCCGATCCGGGCATACGCCCAAGTCCGAAATCGTCATACGAACCTGCTGGAACCTTCGAATCTCGATTCCGAGGTTGTTTACTAAAAGTTCCACTCCTAGTTCATTCTTTCAACTTTTGGCTTCTGAAATAGGTATTCTCTTCTCAAATCAACTCCGGATTTCCCGAAACTCAGTTCTAACCACGCGTGCAAGTCAAAATGCCTAAATGAAGCTGCTCATGGCCTCAGACTGCTGAATGACGCGCTAGGTCTCAAAACGACCGGTCGAGTCATTACATTCTCTCCCACTTAAACATACGTTCGTCCTCGAACGTGCTGAGAACTACACTGGAGTAGTCTGAAACCACTTTTTATCACCTCATGCACCTTCCCGTGCTATCACAACTCAGTTGAGCACATTAGCTCGATAAATTCTGAAGATATTTCCTTTTATTTAACAAATAAGCTTTAGAGCCCAATTCCAATATCCGGAATTTCTATGCCAGGCCTGTTTCCTACATACGACCACCATATCAATCACTGCACGTTGTACTCAAACATGACTGCATAACTTTGTTGGATTCTTACTTTGCAACTCTTAGTCCACAGGACCACAATAATATTCTCTGGTCCACTTAGCCAAAAATTCAACGGATCAGATGCTCCCATTGCACCTCATGACACACAAGTCTTACTCTAACTCTTACAATACCGCCACAATGGATGAGATGTGCTGAACTTCATAACCATTTGCCGAGTCAACAAATCATTAGATCTATGCCCCTATCAAAACCATTACCTCATATATGACCAAATAATGGCCTTATCTCCATAATACACTTCATATAATCAAATTGCACTGGTCCTAAATCCAATAATCTCATCTCACCTAGTACGAACTGCTCAGGCAATAAGCCACTCCGAATATGATCAAAAGTCTCATATGACGCCACAATGTGCCAATAGGCCACCAATCCGAACACAACACAAACAGGAAATCGAACTCTGGAAGGAATTACCTAACCCCACACTAATACGAACTTTCCTTAGAAGATAGGAAGCAAAACACACAAAAATAGCATATAGAAAACCAGACTCGACATCACACTATTGCGGCGCGCAACCCGATCCAAATAACATACCCATGGCGGCGTGCCACCCGATCCACACATAGATCTCACATAAGGAGATTGCACTTCGAGCTAAATCTGCTCATTACAATAAAAATATCGAATTTCGATCGCAAGCATGCTAAGTGCATAATACCATCCCTGAGAAAACACATAGCGTTATAGGCTACAAAACTCAAGCACAACTGAGGTGCGGTACAAGATTTGAATCTCAAGAGCCATTTTGCTCATAATACAACATTCCCATGCGGGTCCTCAACACATACACAATTTCTCAGGCCGTCTCACAACTCACACGGCACAACATATCACTTCATGAAATATCTGACAACGAGATGACACCCTGCCTACTCCATAAGGAGCGCATTACTAAAATGAACACAACTGGCCTGTCATAGAGCCCATATTTACATTTAAACCCATCCACCGACCTCAAGCCGATCCTGATCACATCAAATTAAGCCAATAACCTTTCAAAAGTCCATACTAATTTCACTCTTCTCGTAACACACAAGAACAACTGTCATAACCGGAGCAAACCTCCTCGGTTCATATACCAATAAACAAAGTGCCCTCCGGGCATAAATTCTCAAAATAATGATATTACCCAAACTCCTCATACTTGTTTTAAATCTTTAGTCAAACAAGTGACTACATGTCACACTTATACAATCTTCCCGTGGGACACACTCCCACAATCTTTCGAAATAAATAACGGATCCACACATCTAAACCATCGGCCGCACTAACGCTGAAAAGCGGTCAAGAATCCTTAACCAGGATGCAAAGCCTCTTTCACAATACATCGATCTCAGGTGATGCTGAATACAATACCAATTTACTTTAAACATTTAACCCTTTCCTTGCTCATTCGAGCCCGTGACATCCTAGTCAACACCGAACTATAACCTTGACCCTCACTTCAAATTTCCCTACCTCTCACCGCACCCAACGTGCCAATATACGATAGAACACGATTTTTATCATAACTCCGAAATTATTAATATTTTAACACTTTATCATATACGAACTTTTTGCTTAACTCACTTCAGAAGATTCATAGAAACACACAGGTAAATTCCCATAACCGTAGAATATGCAAATCTGCAAGTAGTGGTCCAAGCCACCATAGCCTTTCCGGAATCCAATTTTGAATAACCTTGATTACGGCAGCCGATAAGCCTCACACGTATCGCCACAAATCATAAACACAACTTGATCACGCTGAATGAACTGATTGATGGCCCCAATATACCAATTCAACTATGGCTAGTCAAAATCCACCTTCTTCCAATTCATCTGTGCTTGCCTTAGACCATTTAACACATAATATACTCTATCTACCCTCACCCCGAGCGACCTTGAATCACGAAACCATGCTGTCTCAAATCCCACAAACTATTTCATATCTTTCAGATGCTACACCACAAGTCAAAATATCATAGAACATTCTGGGCACCTTTCTCATAAGCTGCTACAAAGATTGATTCTTAATTGTACTCATAGGCTCGAAATCATTGGGCACCACACTTTAACTTCTGAATTCACTAGAGCCATGATTGAGAGCCACCCGCTCTGACTTGGTCCCAAATATAATTCACTCCATAATTCTTATAACACACAAATACTCTCTCGGCGAAGCACCCGACGAAATCACTTCCTCTGAAACCTGTATCTATACCAGGCATAAATTATGAACCTTTTTCCAAGTCCGAACATGAGCCAAGAAGGACAACTATAGCATGCATTCAACAATTCATCTACTCCATTTACCACTTATGGTCCTTTCCCCATAGCTGGAATAACCCATCAATATGCAAATAACCAGAAACCTCACGAGTAGTTAACCGTGCAACCCAATCTTAGGCGGTGGGACTCTCACAATTAGCTTGAAGCCATTATTACACCACCCTGGGATCACCAGACTCCTTTATCTCTTGTTGGCATAATCTTATGCAATCATCCACCGCAAATTCTCTGGATCTTTCTGTAATTCCCGATCTTTCATATTCTGAATCATCATCCACATTCGCACGACCGATCTCTTTGTTGGATAACCAATATAATTCTTTGCAGAATTTTTGCCAACCACGCGACCGCTAATCCTCTCACGAGAAATAACCCACCTACAGAAATCACTTCCCGACACCTTCCAAATGCTGTTGCACAGGATACAATCACTATGACATCAAAAACCAAATCCGGAGTCCAAGCTCACTCTCTAGCTGCACCAGTCCGTTCACTCCTCGTGGACATCAATTAAATATGCGCCAACATTTTTCCAAATTCAGAGTTATGTTGCGTCCTCCTTCATTTCAAGCAGCTCCTTTCCGTCACACCAAATCTCCTGCCGCATAACCACCCCATACTTCGAATTAAATCTACAGACTTCCATTACCCGTCGCTAAAATCCCAGGTCCTTCCATACTATCTTTAGGGGCGTAGTCATCCTACTACTAGGCCCTATACAGCTCCACCACTCTCCCACTTTGGGCAAACTCACTCCTTTAATCAACTGCTCGGCCTGCGCTCCCTAAGCCTGGCCTTATAGAAGTTTAAAACTCCACCTGACACTTCCCACATGTTTTCTCATCTTTTGCTGCTCAGTTGTCGCCTTAATAAAATATATCTTCCTGGAACTTGAATCCACAATTTGTTACTGACTTGAAACTTTTCTGAAGGTCATCTTTCTCGAACCGCCAACATTTAAAGTACTGATTCAATCCTAAACCACCATACCATGCGATATCTGACGATCATATCTTCAATAGTATTTCACAATATCCCGCCATAAAGGCAAATTGTAGCAGATTATAACATCGGCTAACTTGGTACATTCCATTAGGACCACGACACCCTCTCATAAAAGAAAGCTCCACCACGCTTGCAAATACCAAGCCTCATTACTTCCACCAGCCCACATCTGAACATTCTTAGTCTGACTGCCTTTCCCCCTGCCGGGAATAAAATACTGAATCCCTTGATTACACGTTGAGTAAAACTCTCTTCAATTCATTCATTGCCCCGACACGTGGGCAAACATCCTACCATCATAACAACACTGTAGAATAATTGTTCATAAGCATCATGGCAACCTGTGCCTAGCCTTAAGGCTCTTAGAAGTTCTATTACTGAGCTGAACACTAGAATATCCTTCCATAAGGCGACTATAATAGTCCAATCAACTATACTGGGAGAATCATCCCGCACCATATTTGTAGTGCCATTACAATCCTTCAATTTTTGATTTACAACAAGCGCTCACGTAAGATTGAGTAGGAAGAAATCAAAGGCATAAGCCTAAAAGGAATTGAACCGTACGATAAGGAAATCAAGAAAAGAAGTACTCCTAACAGCCCTGTAGCCTCCCATGGATAAGTACAGACGTCTCCGTACCGATCTGCGAGACTCTACTAGACTTGCTTATGACTCATGAGACCGACGAGAACCTAGTGCTCTGATACCATGTTGTCAGGACCCAAAATCCACTAAGGGTCGTGGTGGCGCCGGACACGTCTGTCAGGCAAGCCAACTAAATTATCAGTTAAATTCTCTTTTAATACTTTTGAAAATTTAGGATTTTTCCTTCCATTTTTCATAATTAAAAACAGTCTCTACTTCAATTCAAATTAATAATAAACAATTAGTACAAATATTTCAAAAAAAAAACCATCCCAGAACCCGGTGTTACCAGTGCATGAGCAACTACTGATAAGGAAAAATAAAATACAATACCTGTCCGAAATACAGTAGACAGGGAATAAGATACAAAATGCTAAAAGGAACTACATTAGCTGCGGGTCGCCTCCAACAATGCAGCTCACCTAGTCCCAAAAATCATCCACGCTGCTATGCCCCGTAGGCTGCTAGAGGTATATATATATACCTGTGCAACAAAAATGCACAGAAGTGTAGTATGAGTACGTAATCAACGTGTACTCAATGAGTATCCCGCCTAATCCCGAATGGGTAGAGACGAGATGGTCAACTTGACACTCTCTAATGGTCCAATAATGATTCGTCCTTAATATAAACTAAACAGTGAATTTATTTTATAAACATGATTCTAATCTAGATAGAGGAAACAAGTAAACACGTAATTCTTTCATAGGAAAATTTCCAGAATTTCTCTTTAAATATAATCCAAATATTTTTAAGCCATAAAAGTGCAATGATAACTTAATTAAGTTCAGGAAGCAATACAAGCATGCACAAATCACACCGAGGCGACGGCCCGATCCAACAAAAATAAATATGCACTTGCCGAGGGTCGACGGCGCGCCTATAAATGCATCTATTAATCTACCGAGGCGTTTGGCCCGTTCCAAAATAAACACACACAGACAGACAGTCAGTCAAGAAGTCAACATGGAGTAATTATCCAAGAAAAACCAATTCTCTTTAATAATTTGAGAAAACGAAGCTTAAGTCCTTTTTAGAAATCCATTTATTAATTCAATATGATTTACGAAAATCAAATGTCAATAGGATTACAGATATTCCAAATATAGCATGCTTTTGAGTCCTAGGCTACCCGGACATTAGCATAATAGTAGCTACGCGCGGACTCTCGTCACCTCGTGCGTACGTAGACCCCATAAATAGGAGCACATAACCAATGTAACTCACCTATGGGGTCAATTTTCCCCTCACAAGATTAGAAAGGAGACTCACCTCGCTCCAAAGATCCATAAACGGCCTCCAAGCATTCCAGACGACTCGAATCGTTGCCAAATGTTCCGAAGCTAGCCAAATAATGGCAAACTAATGAGAATATACTCGAATACTTGTTAACAATTCAAATTATACAAATCCCCAACTCCGCTAAGTGAAATGACCAAAATACCCTCAGGCCCACGTGCCCGGATTCCGAAATTTCTCGAAGATATACACTACCCATAGCTTCACTAGCTCAAATATATAATTTACTCCTAATTTCATGCTCAAATTTGAGGTAAAAATCCAATTTATCAAGTTTCTAGATTTTCTTCCAAAAATCCCAATTTTCCCCACAATTTTCATGCCTAATTCCATGATATAATCTTGTAACTTATAATAGGTGGGAATAACTTACCTTAACATTGATGACGAAAATCCCCCCTTGAAGCTCTCCAAAATCGCCCATACCAAGTGGAAAATGGGAGAGAAATGACCATCTCCTGATTTAAAATAACCTTCTGCCTCCAGGTACTTTCGCTTCTGCGGAAATATACCCGCTTCCATGGTCCTGCTTTTGCGGAAAATATTCCGCTTCTGCGGTCCCTGGGTTCCAGCCCAATTTTGCTTCTGCGGACGTCCAACCACTTCAGCGGTTCCGCTTTTGTGAGAAACCAGCCGCTTCTGCGGCTTCCACTGGGCCTCCCATTTTCGCTTCTGCGATTAGCCCACCCCTTTTGCGGATCCGCTTCTGCAGATTCATAACCGCATAAGCGGTCCATGCTCCCTTCTCCCCAACCACTTCTGTGGCTCCTTTCCCGCTTCTGCGGTCCCAAATCCGCAGAAGCGAAAATACCAACAACCAACAACTTCGGTCTTCCAAAATTCCATTTTCGATCCGTTAACCACCCGGAATCCACCCGAGGCCCCCGGGACCTCAACAAAACCTACCAACCAATCCCAAAATACGTTACGGACTTGCTCGTGGCCTTAAATCACATTAAACAATGCTAAAATCACGAATCAACCTCCAATTCAAACTTTATGAACTTTAGAACTTCCAACTTCTATTTCCGATGCTTAAACTTATCAAATCACGTCCGATTGACCTCAAATTTTGCACACAAGTCATATTTGAAATTACGGACCTACTCCAACTTCTGGAATCGGATTCTGACCCCGATATCAAAAAGTCCACTTCCGGTCAAACTTCTCAAAAACTTCAAATTTCTATCTTTAGCCAAATGGCTGCAAAATGACCTATGGACCTCCGAATTCACTTCCAATCGCGCTCCCAACTCCAGAATCATCATACGGAGCTGCTCCCAGTTTCAGAATTCCAAACGGACATCGATAACACTAAGATGCACTTCAAATCAAACTTATGAATTTTTTTCTAAAATGCTAACTTCCACAATAGGCGCCAAAACACTCCCAGGTTATCTAAGAACCCGATCCGGGCATACGCCCAAGTTTGAAATCATCATACGAACCTGCTGGAACCTTCAGATCTCGATTCCGAGGTCTTTTACTCAAAATTCCACTCCTAGTTCATTCTTTCAACTTTAGGCTCCTGAAATAGGAATTCTCTTCCCAAATCAACTCCGGATTTTCTGAAACTCAGTTCCGACCGCGCATGCAAGTCAAAATGCCTGAAATGAAGCTGCTCATGGCCTCGGACCGTTGAACGACGTGCTGGGGCTCAAAACGACCGGTCGGGTTGTTACAATATCCTAAGGGGAAAGATCCCCCACACAAGGTTAGACAAGCCACTTACCTCGAATCGGCTCAAAGTTAACTAGAAACCACGCATTTGCCACGAGTATCCGACTCCAAATGGCCCGAATCTATTCAATTCAATTACATAATATAAATAACATCTCAAGCAACTGATTCTACGATTTAATTCAAAGCTAAGACGCAAAATTAGGTAAAATGACCAAACTCCCCTCAGGCCAACGTCTCGGAATCGGGTGAAATTAATATTTTCAGAATCCTCACACTCACACGAGTCTAACCATATAAAAATCTCTCAAATCGGATGTCAAAATCTCTATCAAAACTCAGTAATTCGGCCTAAGAAGTTTTATCAATTTTTCTTTCAAAATCCGAAATTAAAGGAGGAATTCACGCTTAGCTTAGTGGGTTACAATCAAAAAGAAGTTTCGAATCGTTACACAATCGATATCTCTAAAAATCCTCGAAATCTCGCTCAAATCCGAGCTCCCAAGCTTGAGTTTTGGTAAAAATAGCTAAACCCTCGTTTTTGAAATGTTATATCTCCCCAGGTATTTAATGCATCGCGAACGCGGAGGAAATCTCGCGTTCGCAAAGAAGAAAAATGAAGGCTGCTCAATTATGCTTAGCGAACGCGGAAGAGAAATTATTGTCGCCCAGAAATTGCTCTTCGCGAACGCGAAGTAGGAGACACGAACGCGAAGGGCGAACAATGCAAAGCTACGCGAACGCGATCGAAGGCATGCGAATGCGATGAGGAAAAATAGCCACAACCCTCAGCGCCAAATAATGCTATGAGAACGCTAGGGCTGGGATGCGAACGCGAAGGGGGGAAAAGGTAAATCTTCGCGAACGCGGGGGCATTAACGCGAACGCAAGAAGGATATGTCTGCAACATACCTGAAGCAAAAATCTGCAATTTTTAACAACTTAAAATGCTCTGTTGAGCACTCGAATACACCCGAGGCCCCCAGAACCTTAACCAAACCTACAGAGATACCCATAACATCATTCAAACTTATATCAATCCTTAAACCACCTAAAACAACGTCGGAAACTCGAATTAATCAAGGATTTAAGCCTAAGAACTTCAAATTCTCTCAAAATACGCTTTTGATAAAAAACCTAACCAAAACACATCCAAATTACCTGAAAATTTGCACACACATCCCAAATTATATGAAGGAGCTACTGCAACTTTCGGAATTCTATTCCTACTCTCGGATCAAAATTTCACTATCGGACCGGAAAACTTCAAAAATTCAACTTTCGGCAATTCAAGCCTAATTTAGTTACGGACTTCCAAAATACATTCCGATCATGCTCCTAACCCCGAAATTACCTAACTGAGCTAACGAGACCATTGAATTTCTATTTCAAGGTCGTCTTCACGCTGTTCCAACTACAGATCACTTTTCAATACTTAAACTCTCATTTAGGGACTAAGTGTCCCAAAACTCTCAGAAACTCAAAATCGAACGTTCCGGCAAACCAAAATAGCAGAAATAAACTTGGAAAAAATAGTTAATAGGGGATCGGGGCGTTAATTCTTAAGACGACCGGCCGGGCCGTCACAGATACATTATGAAACGATACGTAACAACCATCCAAACAAGTTGTTATGAGATTGCTTTATTTTCTCTTTTAGCGTCTATTTTTATTGCCAGCAAATATAATTAAATTATCGCTAAAAATCACAACCTTTTACAATAATTGTTTTAACAACAATTGTAATGACAACTAAATTCTTCTCCAACGTGACTTAGTTTACACTTTTAACGTCCATTTTTATTGCTAGTAAGTCCAATTAAATTTTCGGTGAAAAATAAACCTTTTAGTGCAAATGAAAGGTACAATTTAACAACCTTATTATTATTGTTAAACGTTCATAAAATTGGCAAATAATAATAAAATATACTACTATTAATTTGCAAAAATATAATATATTCCATTAAATCTGGATAAACAAAATCAATTAATAATTCATAATATTAATATATCAACGATATAAAAACTGTTACATTATTTGAACTAAATAACTAATGCCATTACAGCTAATCCGATCGAAGACCCAAAATAATAAAATACTACCTGCATAGTCTTCGAACAATTTCTGCAAATCTTCATTGTATTAAAAACTTCCACATGCTACATTTTCAAGCATAATACGACCTGAAACAATAAAATAAGTGTGTGAAAAGATGAAATCTAATATAAAGAGAATGCTCATTTAATTCACAATTGCTAAACCTTTTACTCATCGTATCCAGATCAATTAAGAGAATGAAAGGGAATGATCATTTGACAAAGTTTACTAATCCGCACTTTGTACACTCAAGCCAAAAAAGATGTTTTTTCTCAAGTTAGTCTAGAAATTGCTCTAGAAACTTTATCTTTTCAATTCTCTTTTTCAACGCACATATAGAACCATAGATGTACCCGACAACTCAATTTTCAGCACACTACAATTATAGATCAGCAATGCTCAAGTTTAATCATGTAATCAGTGACTACTAGAAGCATTTAGGAAAATCTAGCACAATAATAGCAAACAAGCACATCTTAAAAAAAACAAAGACACCTAATTTGGCCAACATACAAAACAAACACCAAAGAAAGATGATTGAAGAGGTTCAAAGGTAATTTCCACAACTGCGGTAAGGTTGGACATAAGTCTAATGAATGTCGTGCACCAAAGAAGGACAAAAAGAAAAGTCAAGCGAACATGATTGAGAAGAATGATGAAATCGACGACCTATGTGCCATGTTTTCAGAATGCAACCTA
>MU716975.1:30191-42132 GCA_026770625.1 Nicotiana glauca | reverse complement strand
TTTATTTTCATGTCAAATTCAAAAAATGATTAACTAAAAATTTATTAGTTTTGGCCAAATAAAAATATTTAGCCTAAATAATGTAGTTATATCCAAGTTTTATTATAAATTTTATTCGTAAAAATTATCTAAAAAAGTAATATTCTTAAAAAGGTAAAAAAATATTTTATTTTTCAAAAAAATACCACATAGACAGAAAAATCCACGTGGCATGCGAGTGTATCCACATTTTTTGCCACATCAGCGTCTAGGGGGTAATGACCCTCAAAATGCCAAGTTGAGGGAGGTAATTAAGACCGGACATAGTTCAGGAAGGATATTAATAATCTGAGTCTAGTTTAGGTGTGGTTTAAGGTATTTACCCTAAAAAAATAAGTAATGTATCCGAAAACAATCCACATGCATTTTGGATTTAAATTTCATTGGAGATGTTGACGCTACTGCATGCTTTGGAGTGAAAATATACAAGTTATTTACCAGGTCAGATGTTCCAACGAGCCTCAGTCTGGGTGTTTCGATTTTAAAATGTCAAATAATTTTTTTTTTTGCAAATGACACCGCAGCTACAAAAAGCAGTGGTGTCTACCAGCCCATGCAGAGCAAAAGTCAAGAAAAAACTTTAACAATATGAACAAAAGTTGCAAATTGCAATGTCTTGATTTCAGCTTCTATAATCTAATGTCTTTTCATACATCTTGCGACTAATGCTTTCAAATCTCTGCTGATTTCGAAATATGTACAAGAATTCACATTCCCTTGAAAATCAAAATTAATCTTAACTTACGGTATAATCTTACAATTTAGGAAACCCATTATTTAAAAAGAATCATCTCTAAAATTATATTTTAGTTTGATTCCTTCTTTCTACTTAACCAAAAAAAACATTTGAAACATCCTTCATGACTCCAAATTTATTACCCTATTCTAAAGAATTCGGAACCCATCCAGCCACAAAAATTAGACCTTTCAAAAGCTAATCTTTTCAGAAAAATAAAATGTCACATTAGCACCATGCAAAGACCCATAGTTCACCGCCTCCTTCCTCCACTATACTAAGATTAGGTCTCAAACACCCATAAATTTTTTCACATCTCATCAACCCAAAATTCCTTTAAATTGTATTTCGATTCCCTTCTACAAGTTTTTTCACATACTCCATTTAATCTTACCTCATCAAAACCATATATATTAAGAAGTTTTGTGAATGGCAAGAATTTGTGCGGAACAAGTTGGATATATTAAGTGAAAATGAAATGAAAGTGTAGAATATGAAATAGGTCATTGTGCCATGAAAGAAGAATCATATGTGTGGCCAAGAGAGCCAATGAAATAATAATATTGTAAGCTGTTGAAAGTACCAATGAATCTATACATGGTGTGAAAGTTTGTGAGGTGAATGTATTTGTACTTCTGTTTCCTTTGTGTGCAAAATAAAATATTTTTGGGACCATCATTAGCGAACCTTCAAAGGGTGGGTAGCAACAATCCACACCTGAAACTACACGTGCCGGTATGAGATTATTCCCCTTATTTGGTATGAGATTGAAGTGATGGGATTATTCCCCTTAATTGGAACAATATTGATATTAGATGTGAATTGGAAAGTCAACCCACACGGCATATATGGGACGACCGCTTAGGTGATTGGGTGGAGATCAGATGCTATGATGCGGACATAGTGGTTTCTACTCTTGGTAACACCTTTTTTTCTCACCACTTGTCAAACCACATTGTTCGTGGGGAGATGGCCTAGCCGATCGAGCGTGATCAGACTCCGTGCTAAAAATACAATGGTATATCGGTGCTAATGATATCCCAACCAAAAAATATATATTATTTTCGTATTTTGAAAATTGTTATGGTTTAACTGCGCCTTTGGATATCATTGATTGTTGCCTGTTGTTTCCATGGTTTTCCCTTTCTTATATTGACATTCTATTTTGAAAGAGGACATTTAGATTAAATACTAGTACTATTCCATTTGTACTAACGTCTCTTTTGTCGGAATGCTGCATCTTCAATGGATGCAGGTGGTTCATCAACGGACATCTTTGGTCCTCGTTAGCAGTTACTCCCGATTCATCAGGTTTTGGTGAGCCTTACTCTATTCCAGGCCTGATGTTACATGATGATGTACTTTGTGTTTTGAGGTATAGCCGGGGCCTTGTTGTCGACACTTCCATACTACTCTTCTGTTGTACTCAGAGGCTCCGTAGACAGGGTGTGGGTGTTGTTTGACGTTGGAAATTGAACGAAAAGTATTGGTATTTGGCAAACATATTTTTCATCATGTCTATAAATTTATAATATTTTGAAAATTGTAAATGAATCAATTTTGAATAATGGGAAAAGAATGTAGAACACTTGACCCTTTTCATGCTTATCACTTGTACTTATTCTTATATCGTTAATGGGAAAGGTTGGGTAGAAGGCATTTCTCAGGCTTGCTTAATCGGGGTATCTCGATTGAGCATCGGTAACGCTTCTCAAGGTTGGAGCATTATATATATATATAAATGAGATGAGAGATGAGTTGGGTTACCAGGGGAAGGTGGTCGACGACGGTCGGAGGAAGATGAGTTTGGCACCGGCGATAATGAGAGACCGATGAAAGCCTTTTTGCTTATTTCGGCCGTCTATAATTTTTCTTTAATTGAATCTTTTCAATTTACATGAAAAATATTTGGAGGGAATGGGTGACTATTGTGGAAAAAAATGGGAGGTAATAAAATATTAAATATTGCTTTCAATTGCTGAAATGTAGTGGCCATTCCTCTAAATTGCCACTAAAAGAAAAAAGTTTCCCGGCAAATGTTGCTTTGCGACAAACATTTTAATTTTAGTAATAAGAGATAATTCAGAGACCTCCCTCCAGGTTTGAATTGATAACACTCACCTCCCTTGTTGATTGCAATATTACACTTACCTCCCTTATTTTGATTTTTTTGCAACATTTGTTTTAACCTATTTATTATTAATGTAAAAGAATTACTAAATGACTAATTTATCCTTTTAAAGTTTTGATTGATTGATGAACTTACTAAATATCTTCTTTAAGCTATTCTTTTATAAGTAGCATAATTCTTTTTTCACAAATTGCCGCCATTAGAGCTTATAATGTTTTATAATCCCAAATTTTGCAAGATCCAGCCAGTTCGGCACCTCCAAACATTTTTCTGTCTCATGGGTTTATTTAATCTCTCATTGTTTTTAATTTATTCATTTATTTTCTTGGAAAGTAATTTATAAAATTAAGTCATCAAAAGCATACACTATTATAAAGGGGATTTTGCAAAGAGGAATATCAAAAGTTCTAGTAAACCGTATCTCATGTCGAGGGGGATGATGTAAAATTCAATCATTTTATACGGAGATTGAAGATTGTCTCTGATTTCGTTTGGGCCATCATCAACTTCAATGGCGTACTTTTGGCAATAATGGGTAGGGATCTTATTCCATAGACACAACAACAACCCAGTATGATCTCACAAGTGGGGTCCGGAAAGGGTAATATGTACGCAGACCTTATCCCTACCCCGAGGGGCAGAGAGACTGTTCCCAGGAGACTCTCGGCTCAAGACAGCAACAAAAGACGATACATTAGTACTATCCATAAACTCATACTAAAATAACATAAAAATACATAACATAACAATACAATAACGAAATAACAGTAATATAGGAAATACGAAAAGGATGGAAGGTATACTGATATCGAATAGATACATCCCTGTATCAGTAGCTGATCAGTAGCATCCTAAGATTAACTCCTAACTGGCTAGTCTCACTCTAGTGCGCTGTAGAAATATCCCCAACTTCCCCCTAACCTACAACTTTAATGCTCGACCTCCACAATTCTCTGTCAAGGGCCATGTCCTCAGTAATCCTAAGACGCGCCATGTCCTGCCTGATCACCTCTTCCCAATAGTTCTTAGGTCTTCCTCTACCTCTCCTCGTGCCCACCACAGCCAATCGCTCATACCTTCTCATCGGTGCATCAGTGCTTCTCCTCTGAATGTGACCGAACCATCTGAGTTTTGCTTCCCGCATCTTGTCCTCCATGGGGGCCACACCCACTTTCTTTCGAATATCTCCATTTCTAATCTTATCCATACTTGTATGCCCGCACATCCACCTCAACATCCTCATCTCTGCTACTTTTATCTTCTGGATGTGTGAATTCTTAACCGTCCAGCACTCGGACCCATACAACATGGCATGCCTAACCACTGCTCTATAAAACTTACCTTTTAGTAACGGTGGAACCTTCTTGTCACACAAGACTCCCTTCGCTAACCTCCACTTCATCCACCCTACCCCTATACGGTGTGTGACATCCTCGTTGATCTCCCCGCTTTCCTGAATAACTGACCCAATGTACTTGAAACTATCCCTCTTAAGGATGACTTGATCTTATTCCATAGACACATATAGTGAAATTGCATGTAGGTTTCTGCATTTATACTTACATTTGAAACGTGTACATATGTCTTGTTCATCTTAAAACTTAAATAAATTTGACATGGAAAAATACACATTTGAAGGGTAAATTGGTCAGATTATAAGGAAGGTAAGTGTAATATTACAAATCATAAAGGAGGTAAGTGTTATCAAGCCAAACCTGGAGGGAGGTCTCTGAAATGATCTCTAGGAGTAATATACTGGCAATAAGTCTATTGTCGTTAATTAATAACCGATAAAAGTTATTTTTGTTGTAGTGACTCAGCATTGTACGGGTGCATACGGGTGCCTAGCACATGGCCCTCACTAAGCACATATCAAGTATATACACTCATATGATTATACCTGACTCCGGAGGGTCGTATCCTAGTCCAAGCTCTAATTTGATCAAAAGTTAATGATTAGTATCGCTCAACCCAATATGATTCCTGATGCAACGCCCCTCGTAATTAACATCGTACTCAATAATCAATGCCACCCAGCCTAATATGGGGCCTGGATGCAAACGTCTCCTCAAAATCAATATCAACACATCTCAATGGTCCAAGGTCTGTCATCACTACGCTCAAGTCTCAATATGCTCACTGTGACCACCTAATTTTGACAATATTTAATTTTTATGTAAATATTTTTAGGGGTTTTAACCTACAGTTTTTAGTTTTTTTTTTTTTTTTTTTTTTTTTTTTTTTTTTTTTTTACAGTTTTTATTATAGGATAAAAAATACAAAATTTTAAAAGGTCCATTACTACTACTACTATTATTATTTTTTAAAAATTCTTTTAAAAATATTTAAAAAATCCGAAAATATATAAAAAAAAATATTTCAGGTGGATTTTAAAAATTGAAAAAAAGAAGTAAAAGAAAGTAAAATTTCTAAAAGAAAAGCAAAAGAAAGTGGATAATTTAAAAAATAAAAAATAAAATGAGTGGAAAATAAAAAAAAGAAAAGTAAATAAGTGAAAACTTAAATAAAATAAAAGTAATTAAAGTTGGAATTAAAAAAATAAAAGTTAAAGGTAGCTGAAAATTAAAAAAAAATTAAAATAAAAAAAGTAGAATTTTTAAAAGAAAAGCAAAAGAAAGTGGATTATTTTTTTAAAGAAAAGTAAAAAAGTGGAAACTTAAATAAAATAAAAGTAATTAAACTTGAAATTTAAAAAATAAAAGTAAAGAAAGGTGGGGATTTATTTTGTAAAAAAAAAAAAGCAAAATGTAAGTGGAATTTCTTTTAATTAAAAAGAATAAAAAATAATAATAATAAATTAAAAAAAATCTGAATTTTTTTGAATTTTTTTGCTATAAATAGAAGAGAACATTGAAGAAGAAGGAGAGAAAAAAAAGGGCGGAGAGAAATTTGGGTTTAAAATTTTCGTTAAATTTTTCTTTCAACATTTCGGGCTTTGAATCCTGGGTTTGAAGAAGAGTTGATAGGGATTTTGTTGTTGCTGTTGTATTGACTCTACAACTTTCAGATTTTATTCATTTGAATTCACTCTCTAGTAAGTATGTAAATTTTCAGCTTTGTCATGAACTTAAAATAAGGAAAACTTGATCTATTCATGTTAAATATGTGTTGAACATTCTAGATCTATTTGTTTATTCTCTAAATTTGATTAGTTCACATTTTCAATCAATATTATGCCATAAATGCTTGCTTTAATTAAGTGTTAGATTGTTTAAGCAAATAAATTGATATTTAGATGGGGTTGAAACTGTTCTAAAATCAGATAAATATACTGTTCTATAATAATAGTTGAGCGACCGTGCTAGGACTACGGAACCCGAGAATGCCTAACACTTTCTTCTGGATTAACAAAATTCCTTACCCGAATTTCTGTATTTACGGACCGTAAACAGATTCAATCTTTCCTCGAATCGGGATTTGAACCGGTGACTTGGGACACCATAAAATATCCCAAGTGGCGACTCTAAATTTATAAATAAATAATTTCATTTCGATTGTCACTTAAATTGGAAAAAACTCCCTTATATCTTTTCGGGTGTAGGAAAAAGGAGGTGTGATAGTTCTAGCGACTCTGCTAGGGAAAAGAGCCCAGAACCTCCGGTTTAGGGTTCAGAATTCGAGCTTATAATAATTGTTATAGTTGGATTTATTTATTATCTGATTTTTATATGTTTGAGCTTAATGTGCTAATTGTCGCTTTTTATCGCTTTGATATTATTTGGACTGTATATAAATTATTACGAAACTATAACGACCCGACCGGTCATTTTGAGTACTAGAGTTCTGTTCAGCAGTCGGAGGCCATGAACAACTTTATTTCAGATATTATGACTTGTACGCGTGGTCGGAATTTGATTTCGGGAAGTTCAGAGTTGATTTGGGAAGATAAATCTCATTTCGGAAGCTTAAAATTGAAAGAATGAACTAGGATTGGAATTGTGAGTAAACGACCTCAGAATTAGGATCCAAAAGTTCCACCAAGTTCGTTTGATGATTTCGGACTTGGGCGTGTGCCCAGATTGGGTTTTGGATAACCCGGGAGCGTTTTGGCGCCTATTGTAGAGGTTAGCATTTTAGAAGAAATTTTTTAAGTTTGGCTTGAAGTGAATTTCAGTGTAATCGATGTCCGTTTGGGATTCCGAGTCTGTGAATAGCTCCGTATGGTGATTCTGGAGTTGGGAGAGCGATCGGAAGTTAATTCGGAGGTCCGTAGGTCATTTTGAAGCCATTTGGCTAAAGATAGAAATTTGAAGGTTTTGGGAAGTTTAACAGGAGGTTGACTTTTTGATATCAGAGTCGGAATCTAATTCCGGAAGTTGGAGTAGGTCCGTAATGTCAAATATGACTTGTGTGCAAAATTTTAGGTCAATCGGACATGATTTGATAGGTTTAAACATCGGAAGTAGAAGTTCAAAAGTTCAAAGTTCATAAAGCTTGAATCGGGGTGTAATTCATGGTTTTGGCATTGTTTGTTATGATTTGAGGCCTCGAGCAAGTCCGTAGTGTGTTTTGGGATTGGTTCGTATGTTTGGTTGAGGTCCCGGGGGCCTCGGGTGGATTCCGGGTGGTTAACGGATCGAAATTGGAATTTGGAAGAGAGCTGAAGGCATCTGGTTGCTGGTATTTTCGCTTCTGCGGTTGGTTGACCGCAGAAGCGGCACCGCAGAAGCGAACGGGGAGCCGCAGATGCGGTTTTTGGTCCAAAGCTTGAGGACCGCAGATACGGTCTAAATTCCGCAGAAGCGGAACCGCATCTGTGGAAGGGGCATCGCAGAAGCGGAAGAGAGGGCTTTGGGAAGGACCGCAGATGCGGTCAAGGCTCCGCAAAAGGGGAAACGTATCTGCGGTGGTATGATCGCAGAAGCAAAAAGGGGGCTAAGCCAGGGAAGCTGCCGAAGCGGCCTACTGTCCACAAAAGCGGAGCCGCATAAGCGGCTATAATTCCACAAAAGCGGAAACGACTGAAGGCAGGGACTTGTTTTAAATCGGGGTTTTGGTTCATTTCCCCCATTTTTCATGGCTTGGGGGCGATTTTTGGAGAGCTTCAAAGATATATTTCGTCATCTATGTTAAGGTAAGTTATCCCCACCACTCTTGAGTTGAATATATCAATTATATATGGCTTTAAGCATGGAAATTAGAGTAAATATTGAGGTTTTGGTTGAAAACCTAGAAAAATTATAATCTTGAATTTTAGCCATGATTTTGAGTATGGAATTAAGAGAAAATCATATATTTGAGTTCGTGAGTTCATGAGTAAACTTTATCTTCGAGAAATTTTGGATTTTCAGGCATGTGGGCCCGAGGGCATTTTTGTCAATTTTTTGTTCGGGGTTAGGAATTGTTATAAATTGGGTTGTAAAGTATAATTGAGTATATATTAATGGATTTATATGCTCGTTGGCTAGTTTTGGAGTATTGTGCGTTGGTGCAAGTCTTCGGAAGAATGTAGAATGTCGGTTTTGAGTCTTCGGAGCGAGGTGAGTCTCCTTTCTAATCTTGTGAGGAGGAATTTATCCCATAGGTGAAGTAATTGATTATGTGCTCCTATTTGTGGGGGCTACGTACGCACGAGGTGACGAGAGTCCGTGCGTAGCTACTATTATGCTATTGTCCGGATAGTTAGGACCCAAAAGCATGTTATACTTGGATTGCTGTGAACCCATTGATAATTTGAATTGTTTAAATCACGTTGAATTGGTAAAGAAATTTAAAAAGAGATTTAATATTAAATTCTCCCTGAAATGTTAAAAAGAGAAATTTGTCTATTTAGTTGATTATCCCCGATAAGCTTTTGGTTTCCTACTTGAGCATGTATTTTATGTGTGCCTGCGTCGCATGGATAATTCGCGAGTAGGATATGTGTTTATTTATGGAATGGGCCGAACGCCTCGGTGAAAATAGATGCATCTATGGTTCGTGTCGCTCGACCCTCGGCAGTGCACAATTTATATTCCTGTTGGAGCGGGCCGTTGACCTCGGCATGATTTGCGCATGTTTATCTGTTACTTGAAAATTGTAAACGTGGAATTGGCCCTACGTGGCTTGATATAAACTGATAAGATGATGAAGAACAGACTGTAGAAGTCCTTGATTTATTGATGAAGGTGTTTACCTGTTTTCTGGCTTCACTATCAGAACTTCTTTACAAATCCATGATTATCCTCGCACTTATAGAATATTGCTAATTGACCTCTAGTGAGTGTCGGAGTTGGCCATCTCGTCTCTACCCCTTCGAGATTAGGCAGGATACTCACTGAGTACACGTTGATTACGTACTCATACTACACTTCTGTGCATTTTGTTGCACAGGTATATATACCTCTAGTAGCTTATTGGGCGTAGCAGCACGGACAACTCTGGGACTAGGTGAGCTGCAGTGTTCGAGACGAACCGCAACCAGTGTAGTTCCCTCCAGTATTTTCTTATTATTGTTTCCCTATCCACTGTATTTCGGATATATGTTGTATTTTATTTTCCATATCGATAGTTGCTCATGCACTTGTGACACCGGGTTCTGGGATGGTTTGAAGTATTGTATTAATTGCTTAACTTTTAAATTTGATTTGAAAATATATTCTCTAAAATTTCTAAATAATTAAGGAAAAATCCTGGATTTTATAAGTGTTAAAACGAGATTTAATTCAGTATTTGAGTTGGCTGGCCTGACAAAGGTGTCCGGCGCCACCACGACCCTTAGTGGATTTTAGGTCGTGATAACATGGTATCAGATCACTAGGTTCCCGTCGGTTTCACGAGTCATGAGAAAGTCTAGTAGAGTCTCGCGGATCAATACAGAGACGTCTGTACTTATCCTCGGGAGGTTGCAAGACTTTTAGGAGTACTTCCCTTCTTGATTTCCTTATCGTGCGGTTCGATTTCCTTTGAGGCTTATGCCTTTGATTCCTTCCCACTCAATCTTACGCGATGCGAGCGCTTGTTATAAATTGAAAATTGAAGGATTTTAATGACACTACAAATGTGGTGCGGGATGATTTTTCCGGTATAGTTGATTGGACTATTATAGTCATGCTCTGGAGGGATATTCTATTGTTTCAACTCAGTAACAGAACTTCTAAGAGCCTTGAGGCTAAGCACAGGTTTCCATGATGCTTATGAGCGATTATTCTGCAGTGTTGTTGTAATGGTAGGGTGTTGCCCAAGTGTCGGGGCAGTGAATGAATTGAAGGGAGGTTTACTCAGTGTGTAATCAAGGGATTCGGTATTTTATTCCCGGTAGGGGAAGTCAATCGAACTAAGGATGGTCAGGTGTGGGCTGGTGGAAGTAATGAGGTGTGGTAATTGCAAGTGTGGTGGAATTCTCCTCTATATGGGAGAGCGTTGTCCTAATCAGACGCTTTAAGTTTGTTGGTGTTATAATCTGCTACAATTTGCCTTGAGGAAAGATATTGTGAAATAGTATTGGAGATATAACTATCAGATATTGTAGGGTGCGGTGGTTTTGGATTGAATCGGTATTTCAATATGGTGGTTCGAGAAGATGACCTTCAGAAAAGTATAAAGTTAGTAACAAATTATGGATTCAAGTTCCAGGAAGATACATTTTATTAAGGCAACAACGGAGCAGCAAAAGTATGAGGAAGGTCATGTAGGAAGTGTCAGATGGTGCTTAAAACTTCTAGAAGGCCAAGTATGAGGAGCAAGGTCGAGTGGTTAATTAAAGAGATGAGTTCCGCCAAAGTGAGAGAGTGGCAAGGGTTGCATATGGGCTTGGTAGTAGGAAGAATACGCACCTTAAGGAGAGTGGGATCGAATTAGAGATTTTAATGATTGGTGATTGAAGCCTGTGGGTATGATGTGAAGTATGGGCTATTATGCGGCAGAAGATTGATACAGCGGAAATGAGCTGCTTGAAATGGAGGAGGGTGCAGCATAACCCCGAGTTTGGAAGGATGTTGCCGCATATTTAATTGATGTCCGCGAGGGGCGAATGGACTTGTGCAACTGGAAGGTGAGCTCGGACTCAGGATGGGCTATTGGTGTCGTAGTGAATGTACCCCGTGCAGCGGCGTGGGAAGATATCAGGAGGTGATTCCCCTAGGTGGGTTATTCCCCGTGAGCAGGTTAGCGGTCGCGTGGTTGGCGAAGCCTCTGCAAAGAATTATATTGTTTGTTCAACAAAGGGATCGGTCGTGCGAATGTGGTTGATGATTCAGAATATGAAAGATATGGATTTACAGGGAGATTTCGAGAAATTTTGATAACTTATGGAGTGAGGTTATGCCAATAAGAGGTAAAAAGGTCGGGCGAACTCAAGAATGGTGAAATGATGGCTTCAAGCTTAGTAGGAGAGTCCCACCGCTTATGATTGGGCGGTGTGATTAACTACTTGCATGATTTCTGGTTATTAGCATATTGATGGGTTAATTCAGCTACGAGAAAAGACCATAAGTAGTAAATTGATTGGANGATCAAGTCAGAGCAGGTGGCTCTCAGCAACGGTCCTAGTGGAACTCAAAAGATAAAGTGTGGTACCTAATGATTTCAAGCCTATAAGTACAACTATGAATCAAGATTTGTAGTAGCTTATGAGAAGGTGCCCAGAATGTTCTATGATGTGTTACCTTGTGGTGTAGCATTTGAGAAATGTGAAATAATTTGTGAGACTTGAGACACCATGGTCTCACAATTAAGGTCACTCGAGGTGAGTGTAGAGGGAGTATGTTATGCGTTGAAGAAAATTAGTATTATTTCCAAGCAATCAAGGATAAATTGGAGGGAAAGGGATTGATTAGCCATAGTTAAATTTGGCACATTGGGGCCAACGATCAGTTCATTCCGCGTGATCGAGTTATGCGTTTGATTTGTGGCGGTACATGTGAGGTTTGTCGGCCGCCGTAATTGATAACATTCTAAACCATTCTACTGTTGTGGCCTGTTATGTGGAAGCAGATTACGGAAGGGCTATCGTGGCTTGGACCACTACTTGCAGATTTGCATATTCTACGGTTATGGGAATTTACCTGTGTGTTTCTATGAATCTCCTGAAGTGA
>MU716975.1:3953-19838 GCA_026770625.1 Nicotiana glauca | reverse complement strand
CCATGATTTTGAGTATGGAATTAAGAGAAAATCATATATTTGAGTTCGTGAGTTCATGGGTAAACTTTATCTTCGAGAAATTTTGAATTTCCGGGCACGTGGGCCCGAGGGCATTTTTGTCAATTTTTCGTTCGGAGTTAGGAATTGTTATAAATTGGGTTGTAAAATATAATTGAGTATATATTAATGGATTTATATGATCGTTGGCTAGTTTTGGAGCATTGTGCGTTGGTGCAAGTCTTCGGAAGAATGTAGAATGCCGGTTTTGAGTCTTCGGAGCGACGTGAGTCTACTTTCTAATCTTGTGAGGGGGAATTTACCCCATAAGTGAAGTAATTGATTATGTGCTCCTATTTGTGGGGGCTACGTACGCACGAGGTGACGAGAGTCCGTGCGTAGCTACTATTATGCTATTGTCCGGGTAGTTATGACCCAAAAGCATGTTATACTTGGATTGCTATGAACCCATTGATAATTTGAATTGTTTAAATCACGTTGAATTGGTAAAGGAATTTAAAAAGAGATTTAATATTAAATTCTCCCTGAAATGTTAAAAAGAGAAATTTGTCTATTTGGTTGATTATCCCCGATAAGCTTTTGATTTCCTACTTGAGCATGTATTTTATGTGTGCCTGCGTCGCATGGATAATTCGCGAGTAGGATATGTATTTATGTATGGAACGGGCCGAACGCCTCGGTGAAAATAGATGCATCTATGGTTCGTGTCGCTCGACCCTCGGCAGTGCACAATTTATATTCCTGTTGGAGTGGGCCGTCGACCTCTGCATGATTTGCGCATGTTTATCTGTTACTTGAAAATTGTAAACGTGGAATTGGCCCTACGTGGATTGATATAAACTGATAAGATGATAAAGAACAGACTGTAGAAGTCCTTGATTTATTGATGAAGGTGTTTACCTATTTTTTGGCTTCACTATCGGAACTTCTTTACAAATCCATGATTATCCTCGCACTTATAGAATATTGCTAATTGACCTCTAGTGAGTGTTGGAGTTGGACATCTCGTCTCTACCCCTTCGGGATTAGGGGGGATACTCACTGAGTACACGTTGGTTACGTACTCATACTACACTTCTGTGCATTTTGTTGCACAGGTATACATACCTCTAGCAGCTTATTGGGCGTAGCAGCACAGACGACTCTAGGACTAGGGGAGCTGCAGTGTTTGAGACGACCCGCTACCAGTGTAGTTCCCTCGAGTATTTTCTTATTATTGTTTCCCTGTCCACTGTATTTCGGACATATTTTGTATTTTATTTTCCATATCGGTAGTTGCTCATGCACTTGTGATACCAGATTCTGGGATGGTTTGTAGTATTATATTAATTGCTTAACTTTTAACATTGATTTGAAACTATGTTCTCTTAAATTTCTAAATAATTAAGGAAAAATCCTGGATTTCAAAAGTGTTAATACGAGATTTAATTCAGTATTTGAGTTGGCTGGCCTGACAGCGGTGTCCGGCGCTACCACGACCCTTAGTGAATTTTTGGTCGTGACAGAAACCCTCTTCTCTCCGAGTCTTCTAAATCATCTAGGAAGTGTGCACTTCGTGTGACTTCTCTTCTGTTAAAGTTATATCCCAATTTTAGAACGAAGTTCGGACAAGTTGCAAAGCCGGTGAAGCTTACGTATTCCTAGTACGATGCCCCCCTCGGCTTGAGTTGTCCGCTCGGGTAAGCCAGGTCTAGAACAAATAAACCCAGGTTTTTAAACCTAGAATAACTCTGTCTCATGTCGGATCCCTAGTAGGAACGTTTGTTTGCATCATGTGCACTTCACTTAGGGTACTCAACACAGGGGTTGGGTCCGTCTAGGACAAGTGTACCTAAAATAACAGACCATCTTGATGCATCCTATGTGCTACATGTTGCATTTATTCAAGGGTAAAAGAGTCATTTGGTGGACCAATGATAGTTGAGGACAAATGAAAAAATAAAAAAAAAGAAAAAAAGAGAGGGTGAAGTATGAAGATAAAGCAAGTGGGGCCCAATTATGTTTTCTGTCACATTTTTGTTAAGGAAAAAAAAGAGCTTGAAAATTCAAAAAAAAAAAAAAGATTTTGCACTTTTTCATCATTTTCGAAAATCAGGAAATCAAAAAAAAAGGAAAAAAAATCCAAAAAGAATTTACATATTTCATCATTTTTCAAAAAAGAAAAAAAAATAATTTCTCTAAGTTATTTGTTAATTTTATTTTCCGCCCGTATCCAATCTGCCCGAACTATGCGAATCTGATTCTCGTCTCTCGGGACGGGATACGTAGGTAACCCACATAGGGTCCGATCTTCCTAGTGAGTTTAGGTTCTTTGCTTCGCGGGGTCTTAGCCAAATCTTGCATTTTTAGCTACTTTTGGCCACATAGGTTAATTTTAGAAAAATAGTCGCAACCATGTCTTGCATGTGTCTAGTAGAAATGTTATTGTCTCACATGGTGTTGGTTTAAGTTTTCTCATACAGGTGTGGATCTACTTACCGGAGTTTGAGCATGAAAGATACCCCATGGTCACTGCATTTAGGAGTTGCTCGAGGAGCCATTTTATGTTTTTGAGTCAATTATTCAGTCTTTTAGGTGATGTTAGAGTTCGTAATAGTCTAGTCAAGTTTGCCGAGTCTTTTATTATTATATTTCTTATTTTGTATTTGGAAATGTGTTACAAGTCAAAAATCCAAAAAAAAAAAAAAGAAATTTTGCGTTTTTTAATATTTTCGTTATAAATTTTCTTTAGAATACTAATTCTAGAAATAAATTTTTTTTTCCTTTGAGGTTGTTTTTCCTTCAGCCCCTTCAGGTAATCAATATCAAAATAAAAATTACTTTTATATTTCCTTTAGTATATTAAGACTGAAAATTCAAGAGAAAAAAAAGAGAATTTCCTTTTAGTACCTCTTTAAAAAGCTTTCTTTAAGATATTAATTCCAAAAGCCAAAAAGATTTTTCTTTGAGGTTCTTCTTTCGGAAATTAATAAAACAAATATATATATATATATATATATATATATATATATTGTTTCTATTTTTCTACTAGAATATTAGGACATTGTACATAGAAGGAAAAAAGACATATTTTATTTTTTGTTTATCATTAGAATTTCTCCTTTACGCAATCAAAATTGAAATCCAAATATATTTTATTTTATCTTTTTCATTGCTTGTATCGAAATCTTGCATCAGGATATCAAATGAAAATTCAAAATATATTTCTTTGGTTTATTCTTTAGATTTCCTTCTTAAAAAAAAATTAAAAGAAATTTTGCTCTTCTAGGGTTTTTCTTTAATAATTTCCTATAGAGTATTTGTTTTTAAGAAAAATATATATGATCGTTAAGCTTGAGTTTAGAATAAGTTATATAACATTAAGTCTAGAAGAAAAAAGGAGAGTTTTGCTTCTTTTCTTACAAGAATAGTCCTTAAGGTAAAAAGAAAAAAAAGAGAACGTTAGTTTGTTTACTTTATTCTCGATCTTCCCGAACTACGCAAAGATCTGATTCATACGGCGTCATGATACATAGGCAATCTACATAGGGTTCGATCGAATCAATTTTTTTATTATTAAAGGAAAAAAAAGGAAAAAGAAAAAAAGAGAGGTAAAGTCATGGTATGTGAGAAATGAGAGGAAAGAAAAGAGTGATAATTAGAGGAAAAAAGAGGAAGGAAAATGAGCAAGCCAGTGCTAGAAAAGCAAAGAAAAGAGAGGTTGAAATGAACAAATTGAGATTATGCCCACTGACCTTTGTACCCTCGAAGTCATTTTAGAACCGATAATTGTGGCTAGGTGCATTGCACATAAAGTGAGATAATCTTATGTTAAATGCCCTAACGCTAACGTGATTGCCTTATTTTGTTATATTCATAGCAGAAAGGTGGTTGGTTTGTGGTTCTTAAAGCGATAACTCTTCTCTACAACATAAGATCGAAAGACAATGGCAGACGACAATGGAATTGAGTTGATTGGTACTGGTGACCGAAAGAAATTGGTTGAATAGGGCAATGGGTTGTTTGACGTGGTAAGGATGTTAAGACAACACATTGCGGACATGTATCAGGCTTGGATGACTGGAAAGGGACCACCCCCGCCACCACCTTGATTGTTAAATGCTACCCATACCCAGACTCCGGTCATAGTGCCAGATGATTCCCCATACTCTCTAGATCCACCCGCCTATCACAACTTTCCCAACTACCCTAGTAGCTCCATCACTCATCCTCCAATTACCTTTTTCCAAAAATGCCCTCCTGTCACATCCACTATCCCCGATAATGAATACCCACTCAAAGCTCATGATGCACAATATTACCCCTCAGAGGTTGCCCACAAGGTTCCCAACTCGTATAAGCAGAGCCCGCGGGATGAGCCTCATGTTGAAAATTAAAAGTTCACATGAATAGAAGGGCGAGATGAGATATCCAGGAAGCTGAAAGGTATAGAATAGTCCTTAAAGAACTAGCAAGGAATGGGAGACCAGGGTAACATGTCTTACAAAGAATTGTCTGTGTCCCCTGACTTTTGCCCGCCCGCGGGGTTTAAAGTGCCAAAGTTTAACTTGTATGATGGGTGTGGAGATCCGGTAGCACACATGAGGGTTTATTACCGTAAAATGAAAAGTGTTGGAGAGAAAGATGATTTGTTGATGGAATATTTCAGTAAGAGCTTGACTGGGGCTACTTTAGAATGGCATAATATTCAAGATAAAGGTAAGTGTCATACATTGGGCGACATGGCTCAAGATTTTGTTCGACACTTTCAATACAAATTAGACATCACCCCAGACCGCTCCTCCCTGTCTAAGATGGAAAAGAAACCGAGTGAAAGCTTTAGGGAGTTTGGGCTCAGATAGAGGGAGCAAGCTACTCAAGTCAGTCCCCTGATTGGTGAAAAAAAAATGGTTGAGCTTTTCCTATAAGCCCAAGGGCCCACCTATTTCAGTCATTTGATCCCGGCCTTGGGTAAGCCTTTCAATGATGTGGTAAAAATGAGAGAGATGGTAGAACATGTAACCAAGTCAAGCAAAATCATGAGTTATTCGGCATTGAAAGATACTACAGAAGACATTTAGAACACCTCAGTAAGTTTGGGTGGATGAAAGAGAAATAGAAAAGATGATTCGGTAGGCATCCCTGCTCAACGCTTTCAGCCTCGATATCGACCCCATGGATATCCCTGTGCACCATACGTTCCACATCCACAAGACCCGTGATGGCCCGCACCACTTTCTCAAAGGTCTTACCCGCCTCCTCAAGTATATCAGCTACCTGCCCGCAAAAGGTTCCAACCGAGGCCATAACACAAATTGAAATGACTACTGAAAAAAGAAAAAGGCTTTCACCCCTATTGGAGAATCATATGCCAGTTTGTTCCAAAGGATGAGGCAATTGGACTTGTTGAAGCCGATTCAGATAAAAATGCCAAACCCTCTGCCAAAGAAGTTTGATTTTTCTCAAAGGTGTGTATATTGCTCCGATGCCCTGTCACAATATAGAAAAGTGTTGGCACCTAAAAAATGCAATTCAGAAGCTTATTAATGCAGGTGACATTGTCGTGCAAAATCCAGATGCAACAGACACTAGCCAAAGTCCATCACCTATTTGTAATAAGACGCATATGGTGGGTATGATTTGTTTTGAAAAGGAATATGAGAATTCTGCTGAGATCCTCGGAGGTCCACGCGCTGCAAAGCTTTCAGTGCTATCAGAGGTTGATCTTAAGAACGAGCCGGCAAAGGGAACCCAACAGTAATTTGTTAAGAACAATGTGATGAAGACTTATGAAGGTCCTAGTATTGTTGATGCAGAATTCAGTGGCTAAGATGTCGATCTTGGTGATTGGAAATATGCTTCTTTCTTAGCTAGCCAGGGAAGAGTCTTGGTGGTTTATTTTGTTGTCATTTCTGTTGTTCGGTTTATTTCAAGGTCATAATCCGAATATTGTCTTGTGTTTCAAACCCTTCTATCCTGTTATTTTATCTGGTTTGTTTAGTTGTAGTAACTCGTTTAGTGCATTCTAGGTTTGTTCTAGGGTCGTAACCCCAGTTTAGTGCTTGTTTTGTTGTTCAAACCCCTTCACCTTTTGTCTAATGCAATTTTCTATTTTCAGTTATTTCTAGTCATTTCTGTTTAGTTCTCTTCATACTGGTTCTGGTGACATGACAAGCACGCATAATTCTAGGCCTGGTCTTAAAGTTTAGTTTAGTCATGAAACAATGAAGCAATTTTGAAGATGATATGGACACTTGAGGGAAATAAGTACAGATTTGGATATTTTTAGATCATTTGAAGCCCGAACCATGTGAAACTGGGGCAGATAATTTGGGAAGTTAATAGGGTGACAAGAATTCATTAAAGGAGAGTGCCTCCCAGACAATTTGAATCGAGCAATATTGAGTGCACCTCAAGTAACAAGATAAAGTCAATGGAGTTTGCTCTGAACTGACGGAGGGTATCCATTGTGAAGAAGAAATTACTCAATGAGAGTTCTGTACTTGACAAGACACTAAGAAAAATGGAAAACATATCAGTGATATCGATGTCAGAGCTGTAAAAGAAACATTGTGTGTGCTCTTCCTTTTTCATTTCAAGTAGCATGTGTTATACTTGGAATTTTCAGGGATTGGGAGACCCTCTTTCAGCTACCCAAACACTTATACCATTTGATACCCTTTTGAACATGTACTAATTTCTTTGGCCTCCCCTATTTTGGAATCAAGATAGAGTCACACGAAAAAAAAAAGTCATTTCCCCATAGGTTTGTTTTAGAAAGTTCATTCCACAATAAAATTCAAAAAGAAGAAAAAGAGAAAAGAAAAACAGGATAAAGAAAAAGAAAAAAAGAAGAAAATAAAAAAAAAATAGTAACAAGAAATTATCTTTGTAAACTACGTTTGACCTGATTCTGGTCACCACAAGATACGTAGGCAGCCTTACGGTTCGGTCATACCAAATAAAATATTTCATAATCCTACGAAGTCGAGAGTGGGGCAGTCTTTCTTAGTAAAAAGAATAAGAAAAAAATAGATTCAAATTCCCCTGTTTTAAAAATTTGGGAAAAGCTTTTAGAATGGATTCCAAAAGTTGTAAATAAAGTAACCCTATTGTCATAGTTATTTTTGAACCTTTATGATATCCTTTCTTTGTAACCTTGTCCAAAAGCCACATTAAAGTCCAAAAAAGACCTCCCAGATAATCTGTGAGAGTGCTGAGTTAGCCATGCCAGGAGCACATGATATTTTTACCATGGTTGATACCTTGCCATCTGCAGAATCAGAGGAAATAAGAAGAAAAGAACAAAATGAGAGAGTACTATTGGTGAAAACCTTCACAGGAACCATAAGGCGTGAGTTTGAGAAAAAGAACAAAATGAGAGAGGCTTGATGGTGATAACCCTTCGGGCACCACAAGTCAAATAAGGATCGTGAATCAGATTGGATAAATGGAGCATTGAAGCCCAGTTTCACATTTTAGAGGTACAACAAGAGTTGAATTAGACTTGTTTGACAGATTAGGACATTTAATCCAAAGGTGCATGTCATGGTCATTAGAGTTGGTATCCACATCTGATAAGTTTCTACTTTGTAGTTTTCTTGTTAGGAATCACCTCTTTCCATTGTCCTTTACTCTGTTCCTTTTGTTCTATTTACTTCCTCTTCCTGAATCTATTTGGTTAGAACGAATGAGAAATAACTTCAAAATTTTCCACCAGCTTTCCAATTGCACAAAACGGGATTTGGCTAGCACATCAAAGTGTCATAAGTCAGGAAAGAACAGCAAGCGCACTGAGTTCGTAACAATCAACATGCTTTGGGATTCATGTGAAATACAAAGGTTTGGTATATATCAATTCATGAACAATGCAACAGATAGAGGGTGCTAGGTTGGAACGGATCAAAGGTATTTTCTGTGATAAGATTGAAGAGAAAGTGGTTAACCAGTGACAAACAAGGTCTTCCAAGCAAAAATCAAAGTTATCATGGCAAGTGAAGGAGCAATAGACCTCAAGGCCAAGGCCAGTGTTTTAAGTCAGGAAAGAATAACATGCGCAGTGAGTGGATGGAGATTGACGTGCTTTGGGATTCATGTGAAAACATAAAGGTTCATTACATGTCAATGCAAGAGCACAATGCAACAGATGAATGGTATTGGGTAGAACGGATTAGAGGTATCTTCCGTGATAAGGGTGGCAGAGAAAGTGGTTAGTCAATAAACAAGCAAGGTCTTTCGGGTGGAAATCACAGTTACTATGGGAAGTGAAGGAGAAATCTCCCTCAAAGTCAAGGCCATAAACCAACCACCATATTTATAAACTCACAAGTTCTCTTTGTTTGAAACAGGGACGAAAATTGTGTCCAAATCAAAGCTTGGAAGTTTGAATTTTTTTTTTCAAGTGTCGTGCCCAAATTTTGTCGGCACAAAGGCGGTTTGAGAAGGGAAAAATTTTTTGTTCGATATACGTGAATCCTCCATGAGGAAAAGCGTAGTTTAGGGGCATGGAATTTTGTTCGGTATACAGAGATCCTCCAGGAAGAGAGCGCGGCTCAGGTAAGTTCATTCTCGGCTTCTCAGGACCCTCCTAGATAATGGGACGTAATTTAAAATTTTCAGGACTCTCCTGAATAATGGGACTTAGCTTTAAGACTTCCATTAGATAACAAGATTTAACGTAAGTTCTGCTGTTGGGAAGGATAATTTGGCCTTAAAGTTGTCACTCTTAAGATAAGACTTGATTTTGATTTTCAGGACCCTCTTGGATAATGGGATGTAGCTTTAAGACTTTATTAGATAGCAAGATTTAGCGGAAGTCATACCTTTAGAATATATAATTTAGCCTTAAAACTGTCATTGGGATCCAGCTTGTAAATTCTTAGATATATTTGGTAACATGATTCAATTAACACTCACCGATGTGCCCAGCTACCAAACTGGGGCAGAAAAATTTCGTTTGTTTTGTTGTAATTAGTGTCGATGCCCCCTTTTCCTCACAAAATCGGGTTTATGACATTTGGGAGGACAACTAGTTCCCTTTTGGGAATTGGGTTTGAATTGAAGAGTCACCACCTAATGAATAATTGCATTAGGACACTAAGAAGAACTTTGATTTAGAAAACCAAAGATTGGGTAAGGGCTCGAAATTATCCCGAGAGGAAGGTTTTAGGCACCCCTCGAGATCCACTAGTGTGGTTCCTGGCCATACTATAATTATGACTTTAAGTGCAAACAACAAGTAGACAAGTAAGAGTTACACATATTGGGGGGGGGGGGTTCACATAATTGTTGTTAGTAATTGCAGTTAAACGAAGTAAAGAAGCAATTTTAAATTGCGATTAATTGAAGTTAAAATCAGTTAAAGAAGCTGAAGTTTGACAAAAAGCAGTTTGAAATTCTGAATAAAATAAACAAGTAAGGGAGGGGGTCCTAAGTTTATACATAATATGGATCACCCCACACAACACCCGGTAACCGTTTATACACGTGGTGTTATCGCGTGGTCATCATAACCATATCTAACCCTTCCCCACCCCGTTAAGGTATTAAACACGAAATGGTCTTGTTTTACTTATTGCATGCTATTACCCGCCCTTTTCCTATCAGCCCTGGAGGTATTTGGGACTACTAATCCTAAAGGGAAAGGATGTGAGGTTTTATAGTTTCAAAGGACAAACTTCTAAGGCGACAATCAAAATACATATGTAACAAATATGGGGGAGAAGCACATAGCAGATAGAAAGGCTCAAACAAACCTCCTTAAAACAAAGAGAAGCATGTAGTTTTTAGCATGTCTTACACGTACTGATTAGGGTCTGATTAAATTTAAGAGTTGTGGCATACTGATCTATTACATATTTCAGTAAGAAACCCGAATCAGGAATGCCTGCTGGTTGTAGTTAATAAAATCTAATTCAATTTATAAGTTACCTTATGAGATGCCTAAGTGTTAAACAAAAACCTATAGGCATGATATCTATTAGTTTCAGAAAAGAAGTATACTGATTTAAGGGAAAGAAATTGTAAATTACAAGAATATAGATTCTGCAGTCGTTATTGTTACTACTGATTTTAGACCTATAAGCGAATGGTCGATTTAGATTTAGTTGATAGCTACTATAGGCATGCTTTCTAGGTGCTATTGATTTTAAAATGTTTTTACAATCGAAACAAGAGCGCAGAAGTCCTATAGGCATGGTATCTAAAATGCTGTTAGTTATTTAAACCTATAAACAGGTTTGCCTAGTGTCAGATGCAGATGCAAAATTCAAGAAGTCCTATAGGCATATTATCTATATGATATGCAGCGTTTGGAAATGACTAATAGACATGTGCTCTATATAATATGAAATTTAGAACCTATAGACATGGTTTCTATATGAAATGTAGAACCTATAGACATGGTTTCCATATGAAATGCATAACCTATAGACATAGTATCTATATAATGTCGAAACCTACAGACATGGTTTCTATATGAAATGCATAACCTATAGGCACAATATCTATATGAAATACAGAAGTGAAAGCTGAGAGCAAGATATGAGTGCAGAAGTGTAAATATTCCCTATGAACATGATATCTACCCCTTTGCATGCATGGTTGACCCTCCCCTTTTCACTAATAACCCCAATAGTTATTACAAGTTATCCTAGGAGAAAATTCATCAGACTAGGTCCATTTTGTTATCTTAGGAGAAGGATTCATCAGACTAAGTCTATTTTGTTATCTTAGGAGAAAGTTTCGTCAGACTAAGATTTTGACTCTAGGAGAAGATACATCAGACTAGGTCTTTTGTTATCTTAGGAGAAAGGTTCATCAGAATAAGATTCTCACTCTAGGAGAAGATACATCAGACTAGGTCTTTTTTGTTATCTTAGGAGAAAGATTCATCAGACTAAGATTTTGGCTCTAGGAGAAGATTCATCAGACTAGGTCTTTTTTGTTATCTTAGGAGAAAAATTTATTAGACTAAGATTTTGGCTCTAGGAGAAGATTCATCATACTAGGTCTTTTGTTATCTTAGGAGAAAAATTCATCAGACTAAGTCTATTTTGTTATCTTAGGAGAAAGTTTTGTCAGACTAAGATTTTGACTCTAGGAGAAGATACATCAGACTAGGTCTTTTGTTATCTTAGGAGAAAGTTTCGTCAGACTAAGATTTTGACTCTAGGAGAAGATACATCAGACTAGGTCTTTTTTGTTATCTTAGGAGAAAGATTCATCAGACTAAGATTTTGGCTCTAGGAGAAGATTCATCAGACTAGGTCTTTTGTTATCTTAGGAGAAAGGTTCATCAGACTAAGAGTTTGATCCTAGGAGGCGATTCCTCAGACTAGGGCATCTATCTTAGGAGAAAGATTCATCAGACTAAGATTTTGATTTGGAGGAAAATCCATCAGACTAGGCCCTTTTATCCTACGAGGAAACATTGTGAAAAGTAATGGCAAAGGTCAATGATTTGAAAAACTTCCCTTTTTCGGTTCTCCTCTTGTTTCTTTTCTTTTTCTTTCCTTTCTTGTTCCTTTACTGTTGAACCAACTTCCTTGCACTGCTTTGTTCCTGTTTCAAACAACGAAAACTTGTGAGTTTAAAATGTGGTGGTTGGTTTGTGGCCTTGAACTTTGAAGGTGGCCCATCATCCTCCATTTGTTGCATTGCATGAACGGTCATCTTCCCAATCCTCATGTCTCATATGAATCCCGCAGCATGTCTATTGTCCCTGCTTTGTGTATATGATGTTCTTTCTTGATCACTGGCTTTGTCTTTGAGTTTATTGTTCCTTCATTTGTTACGATAACTGATTCCCTACTCGAAGATCTTGCTTGTTTATTGACTAACCATTTTCTTTGCTACTCTTTACACGGAGAATGCCTCTGATCTGTTCACCAAAACACCCTCAATCTGTTGCGTGGTTCCTAAATCAGACCCTTGTATTTCACACGAATCTCAAAGCATGTTGATTGGGTCCAACTCAGTGTGCCTGCGGTTTTCTCCTGGCTTGACGCCTTTATATGCTCACCAGGTCCCGTGTTGTTTAATTGGAAAGCTTGGTGGCAGATTTTGATATCATTTCTCACTTGTTTTGAACAACCGACCCAGGACGAAAGAGTAAAACAAAGTGGGAGGAATGGAGTAAAGGGTAATGGAGAGACGATTCCTAACAAGAAACCTACAGAGTAGCAATCCATCGGATGTGGATACCGACTCTAACAACCTTGACATGCACCTGCAGCCTACTCTGTTTAGCAAATCTGATGTTCAGCTCTTGTTGTACCTTTTGTCGTGAAACTGGGCTTCAATGCTCTGCTTGCCCGATCTGATTCACAATCCTTATTCGACTTGTAGTGCCCAAAGGGTTTTCACCATCAAACCTGTCTCATTTTGATTTTTCTCTCAACTCACGGTCGCCTTATGATGCCCGTGAAGGTTTTCACCAATAAGACTCTCATTTCGATCTCTCTCAGCTTTCATCACCTTGGGGGTACCCGTGAGGGTTCTCATCAACAAGACTTTCTCATTCTTCATTTCCTTCGTTTGGACCGGAGTGTTGCCCCTGATATGATTCACCTCTGCTCACTTGACTCGGCATTTCTTGAAGACTGATCGAAAGGCCTTTCTTTGGATCGTAATGCAGGATTTTGGATGGGGAAAGAAAGAAGGTATCAAAGGCTCAAAACAATTCAACATGGGTTCAAAATTACAACTTTCGGAATCAGATTTCCCACGACAACCACAACTTCTGCCCCAATTTCTTTCTTGGGGACTTTTGGACTTTTGTTTTGGTGTGACTGAACCTCAAGGAGAGGTTGCCTACGTACCCTTTCGGGATCAAGTCAAACGTAGTTCAGGCGACTACAATTTTGTGATCTTTCCTTACTTTCCTTTCATTCTTTTTCATTTCTTTTTGCCTTTTCTTTTCTTTTCTCTTTTTTGCTTTTTCTTTTCTTTTCTTTCTTTTTCTTCTCTCTTCTTTCCCTTCTTTTTATTTTTCACTGTTCTTCTCTTGTTTTTCCACTTACTTTCCCCGCTCGGGCTTACGAGTTTTATTATTGATTCCGAAAGAGGGGTATGCAAGAAAATAACCGAGGCTCAAAGGGGTAACAAAGGATAGAGTTTTTGGATAGCAGAATAAAATGCCTTCGTCATTCCAATCTTCTTTGCCTTCCGTATTTGTCAATTAACCAGCTATATTGGACAACAATCTTGGTACCACGAACGGTCCCTGTAGACTTGGGGTATGGCTTTAAACCGATGTGGCATGATGCATTTCAACAGTATTTCTTTATGTTCTATTTGCCTCCCAGTTTCACTTAATTTGGGGCTCGACGTGATCTCAAAATGCCTTTACTCATTTCCCTTGAATGTCCTTATAGCTTCAACATTGTTTCATTGCTTTATTACTACACTGACTTTTAAAAACCAGGCTAAGAATTATACGTGCATGTCATGTCACTAGAACCAGCATAAAATAATTGTAAAGGGAGAAAGGAACTAAATAAAATGGCTAAAAATGGTAGGAAATAGAGAATTGCATTAGACTGGCGGTGAAAGGATTTAAACAACAAAACAAGCAAACTGAACTAGTTACAGCCCTTGAACAAACCTAGACGGCACTAATCAAGCTATTATGACTAAACAAAGCAAAGTGAAAAGATAGAAGGGTTTGAGTCACAAGACAATGTCCGGATTACAACCCCGAGAATAACCCAGACAATAGAAATGACAACAAAATAAACCACCAAAGCTCCACTCTAGTTACCCAGGAGATGGAGCATCTTTCCAATTACCGAACTCGATATCTTAGCCACTGGATTGCCCATCAAAATTGCTGGGGCCTTCATTTACCACATTTCCGAGAGGATTCTCATACTTCCTGTCGCCATGGATATTCCCCACAAAATGTGCACCATCATATGTAGGTAAAGGATTCTGTGCAATGTTCTGGGTGGCACTGTCATGGACCGCAATTACCCCTTCCTGAATCGTTCTTTCTATCTCTCTTTTCAAATCCCGACAGCTTTCGACATCGTGCCCCTGGGCATTGGAATGGTATTCACACCTTTTAGAAGGGTCAAAGCTTCTTGAACGCTTGTCCACCTGATTTGAAGGGATTGATGCAATCAAGTTATAATGCTTTAGTTTCTCAAACAAGTCTGCATATGACTCTTCGATGGGGGTGAAATTTTCCTGCTTCTGCACCCTCTTTTGCTCGAAATTCTGGTTGGCTCGCAAACCTTCTCCAGGGGGATTCCTGTAGGCTCTTGGAGGTGGGTAGGTGTTTTGAGTTGGGTAAGTATTTTGTGGAGTGGGTGCACGCCATGGCGCGTGGGTAGGATGTTGGGGATATGTGTGGGCATGGTGGGCAGAGTAGTGGGGACCACGGGGTGGGTAATAGTGCTGTGGAGTGTGGGAATAAATTTGGAGACGGGGTTGATGGTAAGAGTGTGATGGGCCCCTGGACCAAGCTCTCGAGTCAACTACCTCCACATCTTCTTTCTTTTTCTTTCCCAGTACCCCTCCGCTCTGGATGGCCTGAGTAGTTGCCTTGATTGCCGAATAGCTCATGATTTTGTCGGATTTGAGCCCCTCTTCAACCATACTTCCCATTTTCACTACCTCGTTAAAAGATTTTCCCACTGCTGACACCAGATGACCATAGTAAGTAGGCTCCAAAGCCTGCAGAAAATAATCCACCATTTCGCCTTCCTTCATTGGAGGATCGACCCTTGCAGCCTGTTCCCTCCACCGAAATTCGTACTCTCTAAAGCTTTCTCCGGGCTTTTTCTCAATTTTGGTCAATGAGAGTCGATCGGGAACAATCTCGAGGTTGTATTGAAAGTGGCCTGCAAATGCTTGGGCTAAGTCGTCCCATGTGTACCATCGGGCATGATATTGCCGCGTATACCATTCCAAAGCGGCACCACTGAGACTTTGACTGAAGTACGCCATCAATAATTCATCTTTCCCACCGGCCCCTCTCATTTTGCTGCAAAATCCCCTCAGGTGGGACCGTCATACAGGTCGAATTTTGGCATTTTGAACCCTGCGGGTAACTGCACATCCGGGAATAGACACAAATCTTTATAGGCCACGCTGACTTGGCCACCCAATCCTTTCATGTTCCTGAAGGACTGCTCCAGGCTTTTTACTTTCCGAATCATCTCTTCCTACTCCAAGTTTTTAAGCGGCTTTTCAGTTTCCACCGGGAGCTCGAAGTGAGGGGTGTAAGAATATGGCTCATGCACTTTAAAATTAGGCTCAGGAGGATAGCACTGACTGTCGTGAGCTTGAAACAATGGCTCACTGGAAGATCTTTGCCATGTGGCAGGTAGAGGCGCCACAAAGACAGGGGTAANTTGGCAGGGTAAACTGGCGCCGGCTGACCCTTAGCCAGGGCCTGATGCATCTCGGCCATCTGCTGCCTCAACTTATATATCTCTTCCCTCATTCCTTTGACATCCACCACTTCTACCTCTTTTGACGGGTCCACAATACTGGTATCTGATTCTTGGCATGTCATGTTCAGTTTATTTTTTGACCGGGTGTTGTAGGAATGAGTTACCAGGATGCCGACTGCCTTTTGTCCTTGTGTTGTAAAAACGAGTTACCACGCTAAAACCACAAACCAACCACCTTTCTGGAATGACACGATAGAAATGAAACATCACGTTAGCGTTAGGGCATTTAACATATTGGCAACAGCTTTTGATCGGGCGCATGCGTCATCCCGACTTTTTCCTTATTTCCAATTGCAAACTTTCTCTTCCTTTGTTTTTCTTCTCTTTTTTTTCTTCTTTTCACTCTTGCCTTTGTCTTCTCTTGTTCCTTTTTTCTTCCTTTCTTGATGTGTTTCCGCTATTTTCTTTTCTTTTTGCCCTTTTGTGG
>MU716970.1:4982-15503 GCA_026770625.1 Nicotiana glauca | reverse complement strand
AATATAACAGTTGAGCGACCGTGCTAGAACCACGGAACTCGGGAATGCCTAACACCTTCTCCCGGGTTAACAGAATTCCTTATCCGAATTTCTGGTTCGCGGACCGTTAAATAGAGTCAAACCTTTCCTCTATTCGGGATTCAACCGGTGACTTGGGACACCATTAGTCTCCCAAGTGGCGACTCTGAATCTTAATAATAAATCCCGTTTCGATTGTCCTTTAATTGGAAAAACTCCCTTACTACGCCCTTCGCGGGGTGCGGTAGCGCCAAAAGGAGGTGTGACAGCTGGTTAGGAGCATTTTCCCCTTTGTCCTTGATAATTATTCATGTACTGCACTTCTTCATTTTGCTCATCATACCCCTCATCTTGGTTGAAACCACCACTACTTTGCTCATATTGATCCGGACTACCTTGACCTTGTTGACCTCTTCGTCTCCTTTTATTGACCAAAATGTTAACACCTTCCATTGCATTTACTTGTCTCGGAGCTTGAACTTGTTGCAATTGAGTTTTTGCCAACTGGTTCATTGTTGTAGTTATCTTTACTATTGCCTGGCCATGATCATGGAGCTCTTTGTGTAAGTGGATGACAGTGGCGTCACCCTGTGGCACATTGGCTCAACTTTGCCAAGCTGAGGAAGTATCTGCCATCTTATCCAATATCTCACATGCCTCAGCATAAGGTGTGTTCATAAAATTTCCCCCTTCTAGCTGGTTCACTACACACTGATTTGTTGTGTCAATGCCACAGTCGAATGTCTATTGTATCATTGCTTCGGTCATGTCATTGTTCGTATATTCTTTCACCATAGTCTGATATCTCTCCTAGATCTCATGAAGTGGTTCATTAGGCTCCTGTTTGAAAGCCAAGATCTCATCTCTCAAAGTCGCCATCTGACTCGGCGATAAAAACTTTGCTATAAACTTGTCAGCCAACTCATCCCACGTAGTGATGGAATGGTTGGGAAGTCTTTCAAGCCAGTCCAATGCTTTCCCTCTAAGTGAGAAAGGGAACAACCTCAACTGCAATGCATCCTCTGACACATTTGTTTGCTTGTTTCCCCAATAGGTATCCATACAGCTTTTAAGATGTTTATATGCATTCTGATGGGAAGCGCCTGTGAAATACCCTCGCTGCTCCAATAAAGTGAATATCATATTTGTAATTTGGAAATTGCCCGCCTAGATCCTGGGTGGACAATTGCACTGGCGTAGCCCATATTTGGAAACACCCGAGGAACAGCTCTTAGAGGTGGTGGGGGAGGGTATGGAACATTGTCATTGGCCTGGCGGCCTCATCTTTGTCCTTGAGGTACTAGAGAAACCTCATCTTCACCAATATTGTTGACCTCCTCCACCGGGATAACATTTCCAAGAGGATCATTGTTCGCCATTTTGTACCTAAATTGGCGACAAACACAAGTTAGTATCATAGAAGGAAAGAAAAAACAAGACACAAAACTATTTAGATAGATAGCCAAAATCATTTAACTCCCCGGCAACGGCGCCAAAAAGTGATCGGGTCCAACCCTACAACATTATAGAGTGGCCAAAGTGGTTGATGCAGCTTTTACCCGAAAAGGTCGGGATCGAATCCACAGGGAGCTAAGATAAGGTTTGGAGTTGGGTTCCTATCTAATATAGCAATGTGCGATGTTATTGTTTGCACTTCCAATCATTCTTGTTTGTTTATTACTTCTAATTTAATACTTATGATGCACACTATTAAGCTAAGTAGATAGTTTTGCAGGGTTTTCTAAATTGGTAACAAGGCTCTAGGAAAGTGACTTACTCCTAGGTGAGTATCTAACAGGATTTAGAACTTAGGGCAATAATGTTATAGTTGGGATCATGATATAGCCAATGCACGAAGGTACTCACTCTATACCTCTTGGTTGTTTGAGTGACTTTGCCCTAATTGGCTTTCTCAAGCCCAATTGGGTGTTCAAATTGTGCAAGAAAAGTTGGCTCAAATCAGGTATTACTATCTTTAGGTTTAACCCTTTAATTGGGGCTATCAATCTCTTGATTACATCCCAATTACTTGTTGGCCTAAATTTTCTTGACTTAAGCTCTCTTTCTCAAGAAGAACCTAAGTCAAAAAGGCACAAATTAGTGTTACGACCTCCAATTCAACATAATAAGCACATATCGGGCCAAATATTAATCACCCATAAACATCTAAGCCCTAAAATAGGAGACCCGTTAAATACCCACACTAGGGTTGAGCCACAACCCTAGATAATGGATTTAGCTACTCATAATTGAAAAAGAAATCATAGATTGAGATGAAGAATAATCCATAAAATTAATTACAAGATAAAAGTATTAGATTAATTGTTAAACAAGCTCTAAAATTACTCTAAAGAGCAAAAAAGGCGAGTTCACGTGCTCAGCTACAGATTAGATAACCTAAAAATCTGAAAAGGAGTATTTTATACACAGCTAATTTTTTTGGACAAAATGCCCTTGATAAAGGTATCGTTGTAGCCACAGATTAGATAACCTAAAAATTTGAAAAAGAGTATTTATACAAAGCTAAATTTTCCGGACAAAAATGCCCATGACAAAGGTACCGCTGACAGCGAAAAATGGACCACTGCAATGGTGAGGCTACCGTGGCCGCATAAAATCAAGCGCGGACCGCGGTCTTCATCTTTCAGCTCAACTTCAAGCTCTCTTAACTTCTTCTCTGTGGACCATGGTAAAAATATCGATGTCACGGTAGAGGCACCACGGCCGCACATAAGCACCGCAGTCAGCGGTAACTTGAATCTCAAAAATTGCATTTCTTTGAATCTATGCCACCGTGGACTGCAATAAAAGGACCTCCTCAGTGGTTGATCCTCCGCATCCGCTGTTTGTTTTCTGTTGTATCTCTTAGTTGACTTGCCTTTGAACTTGTGCAGGTTTCACTCCTTTTTGAGCTGGTTATTACAACCTTGTCTCTTTTAGACTAAACACTACAAACAAGCACAATAAATTATCTTTTGAGAATACTTTTACACACTTTTAATCCAAAACTCAAGCAAAAAGGAGCATAAAATAGATTAGAATCCGTAGTTATCAGACCTCAGCATAGTGTTTCACCTGTAGATCAACGGGCAGTCGGAGCAAACACTTCAGATTCTGGATGACCTTCCCAGAGCATGTGTGATTCACTTTGGAGGACAGTGGGATCAGTTGTTGCCGTTAGCTGAGTTTGTTTATAATAACAGTTATCAGTCCAGCATTGAGATGGCCCAATTTGAGGCTTTATACGGTCGGCGATGTCGTTCTCCTATCGAGTGGTTTGAGCCTGGTGAGGCAAATTTGTATGGTACAGATTTGGTAAAAAATGCCTTGGAAAAGGTAAGGTTGATTCAGGAAATATTTCGCACCGCACAATCCAGACAGAACAGTTACGCAGATCAGAAGACGCGTGATGTATCATTCATGGTTGGCGAGAAAATTCTCTTGAAAGTCTCACCGATGAAGGGTATTATGTGGTTCGGGAAGTAGAGCAAGTTGAGACCAAATTTTATAGGCCCATTTGAGGTGTTGAGACGAGTTGGCAAGGTTGCTTATGAGCTTGCTTTACCTCCCAGCTTATCGGGAGTTCATCCAGTTTTTCACGTGTCTATGCTTCGGAGGTATCACGCTGACTTGTCCCATGTGTTAGACTTCAGTACTATTTAGCTAGATGAGAGCTTTGCCTATGAGGAGGAGCTAGTTGCCATTGTTGATAGACAGGATCGCCAGTTGAGATCCAAGAGGATTTCTACTGTAAAGGTTTAGTGGAGGGTCTAACCAGTCGAGGAGGCGACCTGGGAGTCTTAGGAGGACATGCGGAGCATATATCCATGCTTATTTGGCACTTCGGGTATGAATCTAAATCCGTTCGAGGACGAACGTTTGTTTAAGAGGTAGAGTATGTAACGACCCGATTGGTCGTTTTGCTTTCTAGAACCCTGTTCCGCTAAATAACACTTCCCTACTTTCTTTTACTGATTTATGACTTACGGGGATGGTTGGTTCGGGATTTGAAATAGTTTGGGTTGAAATTGGAGCACTTGGTTCCTTAAGGTTGGTTTAAAAGTCCAAGTTTGACTTCGGTCAACATTTTGAGTAAACGACCTTGGAATTGGGATTTGGCGGTTTCCATAGGTTCGTATGATGATTTTGGACTTGGTCATATGTCCGGATCGGGTTTTGGATGTTAGTTCTTTAAGGTTTTGGAAGTTCTATAAATTTGGTTTGGAACGCATTTTGGTGATATCAAGGTCCAAACTGAATTTCGAGACCGATAATAGTTCTGTAATGTCATTTAAGACTTGCACGCAAAATTTGGTGTCAATCCGAGTAGTATAAGTACGTTTTGGCTCGTTAAAATCAAATTGAAGAACTTAAAGTTCTTATGTTTGATTCATTGGTTTTGGGTGATGAGTCTTAGTTTTAGATGTTATTTTGGTGTTCACACAAGCAAATTTGTATGATGTTATTAGACTTGTGTGAGTATTCGGTGTGGATCCCCGAGGGCTCAGATGAGTTTCGGACGTGTGTTGGGAGTGCAAACACTCCAGTTTTCTGGTATTTCTGGGCAGGTGTTGCAGGTCTCACAAATGCGAGGATTTGTTAGAATTTGCGATGATCGCATTTGCGAGGAAGGCTTCACAATTGCGAAGAAGCCTAAGCTGGGCAATGATCGCATTTGCGAACCCAACAGAGTCCGCATTTGTGACCCTTTTATCGCATTTGCGACCCTTGCAGATGGAGCCCAGGTTCGCATTTGCGATGATTTTTGTCGCAATTGAGACCTTTGCATTTGTGAACCTGATGTCACAAATGCATCATCAGAGGCCTGGACACAACTTTTAAAAACGGGACTTAGGCCATTTATTTCATTTCACTTGTACACTTGGGCGATTTGGGAGCTTCCAAAGAGGGGATTTTAACCTAGCATTTGTTAGATAAGTTATTTCTACTTAATGTAAGTTTAATACTTGGGTTTTGGGTAGATTAACACATAAGGATTAGTGAAAATCATGGGATTAGGGTAAAACCTAGGGTTTTGATAAAAACAAGACCTAACCACGAAATTTGTTATGGAATGGAATAAAAATCATATATTCTTGATCCTTAGGTTATGGTAACAACTTTCTTCCAAAAAATTCGTAATCCGGGCACGTGGGCCGGGGATGAATTTTAGGAACTTTGCATTTAGGGTTGGAAAATTACCTTAATAGTTAGAATATGAACTCTTGAGCTCGTATTGACTAGTTCTTACCCTGTTTGATTAGTTTTGGATTGCTCGGCTCCGAATTGAGGGTTTGAGCACATTTTTGGATTTGGAAGTAAGTTTTGGAGCAAGGCGAGTTTCCTTTCTAACCTCGTAAGAGGGAAATTGTCACGACCCAGATTTTCCACCCTCGGGAGTCATGATGGTGCCTACTAGTGAAAGCCAGGCAAGCCAACCAACTAATTTATTTACCTTGTTTCCACTTTTGAATTCATTAACAACTTAGAACCAACAATTAATAAACAGCATAATTTAACGAACGGAAGAATAAATTTCAAACTTAAAAAAATACTGCTAATCAAATTCCTTAACAAAACCACCCAAGATTTGGTGTCACAACTTCACAGACTGTCTAAGAGTACTACAAATAAGGGCTTGAAAGGAATAACAAAGTACTGTCTCCAGGACTACATAAAATAAATAGGAAAAAAATGATTGAGGGAGACGCCAAGGCCTACGGACGCCTGCAGGACTACCTCGGGTCGCCTGATAAGCAAGAAGCTGAAACCTCACTACGGTCCGAAATCTGCAGCAATGGGATCTGCACAAAGGAGTGCAGAGTGTAGTATCAGCACAACCGACCCCATGTGCTGGTAAGTGCCTAGCCTAACCTCGGCGAAGTAGTGATGGGGCTAGGACCAGACTACCAAATAACCTCTGCAGATAAATAATGTACAGCGAAAAATAGAAGCAAAAATATACAGTCAAGGCTGGGATGGGGAAACATGTTGTGGGGGAATATCAAATAGCAACAGGAAGACAGCAGTTAAATATATGGAATACCACAATTCAATTATCAACAAGAATCGAAAGCCAAACAAGTGCACGGCATCACCCTTCGTGCTTTTACTCTCATCCTCACCAATAATTAATATAAACTGCACGGCATCACCCTTCGTGCTTTTACTCTCATCCTCACCATAAAATCAATATAATCGGCACGGAATGGTACATCGTGCGGCACAACATCACCCTTCGTGCTTTACACTCTTCCTCACAAAATAATACATGGCATCACCCTTCGTGCTTTAACACTCTCTCACCAAAACAATGCATGGCATCACCCTTCATACTTTACACTCTTCCTCACCCAATCAACAAACACAAACACAAACAATAAGGGCAAGGAATAAATGAATCATAATAAAAATCCCGGCAAGGGAACGATATCAAAACCAGAACATCCCGGCAAGGGAATAACATTAAAAGTAACCACGTCCCCGCTAGGGATTACCACCATAAAACTTTTCTCATTTTCATATTTATCTCACAACTTACTTCACAATTTGAGCCAATGCTCTATAAGGTTCAATTGCAAATTATACTTTCACAACTTACTTTGCAACTTGAGCCAATGCTCCTCAATATACAAATACCAATATTCTTTTCTCAAACCTTGCTCAACAATAGCAATCACCACATTAAACATGAACAATACATCGGAGTCATATAAATCACAACACAAGACTCACGCGCATGCTTGACACCAACGTATAGATACTCGTCACCATACCTATATGTTGTACTCTACACATAACACATAGCATATAAGACCAAACTCCTATTCCCTCAAGCTAAGGTTAGACCAAACACTTACCTCGATGCTTCGAACATAGTTCAAGCCTCAACTATCGCTTTACCTCTTGATTCAACCGTCAATTTGCTCGTATCTAGTCATAATTTACTTAATTATATCAATGAATGCTAAATGAATCAATTCTAATGCATGGAAAATAAGTTTTCTAAAGCTTTTCCCAAAAAGTCAAAAATCAAACCCAGGCCCACATGGTCAAAACCCGAGGCTCGAACCAAAACCCAACTACCCATTCACTCGCAAACTCAAATATATAATTTTTTTTAAATCGGACCTCAAATCGAGGTCCAAATCCCCAAATTTTGAAAAACCTAGGTTCTACCCAAAACATCCAATTTCCCCCATGAAAATCTTTGATTTTGAGTTGAAATCATGTTAAAAGATGTTAAGGATTAAAGAAAAAATGACTTACAATTGATTTGGAGAAGAAGTTGCCTTTGAAAAATTGCCCTAGAGTGTTTATATTTTGAGAAGATATGAAAAAGGGTTAAAATTTCGTCTAAGTATGGATTTTACAGGTCTCCGATATCGCAATTGCGACCAGGGTTCGTAATTGCAAACCCAGACTCTTCTAAGATCGCATTTGCGAAGATAAATGTCGCATTTGCGACATTGGGTGAATCTGGGCCTCTTCACAAATGTGATGGCCCTTTCGCATTTGTGATGATAGTTTCGCATTTACGACCCCAAGGTGTCACACCTCCTTTTTACATCTTACCTCATTTTGGAAGATCCTAATTACTACACCCCGAGAAGGGATATAATAAAAGGAAGGAGTTTTTCCAATTTAAGGACAGTCGGAACGGGATTTATTTATTTAGTTTCAGAGTCGCCACTTGGGAGATTAATGGTGTCCTAAGTCACCGGATGAATCCCGAACCGAGGAAAGTTTGACTCTGTTACAGTCTGCGAACTAGAAATTCGGACAAGGAATTCTGTTAATCCGGGAGAAGGTGTTAGGCATTTCCGAATTCCGTGGTTCTAGCACGGTCGCTCAATTGTTGTATTTGTTTTTATTTGATTTCAATATATGTTCCCTTTTTATGTGCATTTTAATATTCCGCTTTATTATTTCAAGAATTACAACGTCGTGAAAAATGTATTTTTGACCACGCCGTACCAGTACGCCCGTGGCTTTTAACACATTTCGACTTCGTTGAGACTTGGATTTGGGTCACATAAATGTGCATCCGTATTAAGAAGGTAATATTATTATAAATCATGCCTAGAGTATCTACGTCTTGTTAACTTTGGGAAAGCCCGTGAAATTTGCTAAACGGTCCTTCCAAATCTATGGTTTTCATAGCAATTATTTGAGGGCCCCGCAATTGTGTATTTAATGCGGCGAGGCTTATCTCATTTTTGTAAAGGTCATGTCTAAAGTATACTATATTTTCTATGCGTTTGTCTCTAATAATCAAGAAAAAGGTCTTAATTCATTAATATTACCTAAGAGTTATTACATTGGGGCCATGAGCACATACGAGCTTAGGCCTTCAATCATTTTTGGGCTTGATCACAGCCCATACGATAACACCATTGCCAGGTGTAGCCGGACTGGTTAAATCATCTTGGGCTCAAGTCCTGGAACGCATGTTAATGTGTCCAGGCCCAATGGCCACTGATGCATATCTATTGAATTTTGGGTCTATCATTAGGATATTGGTTCCAAAACTAACACAAAAACATAAGACTGTTCTTTATTTTTTCGTTAATGATTTACTTTAAATTCAGACTAGTTTATACAATTAACTACCAGAAAAGTTCACTTATCTTTTAATTCAAATATTTGTTAATCCTATCAATTATTAATTCAAATTAAACTAACATTCTACTACTGGTCTTGTGTACTAACTCTGAATTTTGCAAGGATTCACATAATTCATTTGTGACTACAAATCAGATGTGTTAACTACTAACTCAGTTCCTTATTGTTATCAGTTTATTAAAGGCTGATTCATAAAAACACGAAAATTTAAACTAGTGTTTAACTGAATATAATTTTATAACAAATGACACATTACAGAATTATTAAACACGAAACATTTATTGTACAAATCCGTATGCTTATCAGATGTTGAACATGCATTTATAGGCATAACTTCTAACTACTTAATTGAATTCAGTATTCAGGTAATAATACTTTTTGAGAAGACATTACTATATTATTAACCTAACAAAAACAAGTTGCAGAAATTTAAACCTACTTTACTTTACATTTTACCTCTTATACTATCCTATAATCTCAACTATAATATGAAACTATTCTAAAAATAAAATTAATATCAATTGAAAGTTTAATAGTCCAGTCCGAATTATTACATCTCCAAACTACCCTAACGAATACAAATGATTAATTTCAATAGACAAACAGTAGAATATGAAGCAACAATTAAACTTTCATTTCATCTTCTTCAATTTCACATTTTACATCTTCAGTCAATAGAGATTGTACCTGGAAATGAAAGAAAATCAATGAGATCTAGGCAAAAATAAGGATCAGCAATCAACAACAACTCGTAAATTGATCAGAACAGCTCCAGCAAACTAGACCCAAACCAAAATGAAGATAAACCAGTAGAAAACCCACAGATGCTAAACCAAACCACGAATCAACACTTGACTCAACACGATACCAATCCAATAGTAATTCGATCACCAAAGCCAAATAGAAGAAGCACAGACTTGAAATTGCTTGCAGGATCAATGAAACAGTGATACTTTTTATGGTTTTTTAAACTTTAATGTGAAAAAATGCACAAATTGAGATTGCAAACAGAAAGGGAAATGTTTTAGTATTTCAGAATTGCCAAGACTTAAAACTTGTTAAATGAAGGCTGATGAAGCCTATTTATAGATTTGAAAAGGGAGGGAATTTCAAATTCTGAAATTGTCCCTTAGTCCCTTCTTTTATTGCAATTAGACCTCTATTATTTTATTTAATTGACCCTTCTCCCCTCTATTAATGCAGTATTACCCCTTTTCCCCAATCTAGAATGTTCCTTTCCTTGGCTTTTACCCTTCTACCCCTACCTCTAATTGGCATTTACTGCACTACCCTTTTATTCTGCCTGAAATACCCTTAACCCCTTAAGTATTTACCATTAAACCAAATAGGATTCCCAAATCTACCCCTATCCCCTTAGGATTATTACAATGAACTAAATGCCATTCCTCGAACTAACCCTACTTCCCCATTTTAATTACCCTTTCACCCGTACTGCCCTTAACCCCAATTATGACCAAATGCCCAAAATTACTTCTAAAAATCAGGATCGAAAAACCTTAACTAATTACCAGAACTAATCAAAATTTATTCAGCTATAACCAAATCAAACTTAGGCAAACAGACTTATATTAATCAATTAACAATTTTCAGAAACTAATCAAATAATAAAGAATCAGACTATTCAATTAAAAGAGAAACCCTAATTACTAATCAAATTTATCAAATAATCATATCCTAAGAACTAAGTCTAACAGTATATTTATTCGAACAGGAATCAAAAATTAAAAAATACTATATCATTTTTATCAGGAATTAACAACAAAAGGAGATTATAGACATGCAAGCAAAACAGAAGTAAAAAAGGAAACAAGAACTTAGCTTTTCTGCTTTCTTATTTCTTCTAGACTTTTCTTTCTT
>MU716966.1:36355-61586 GCA_026770625.1 Nicotiana glauca | reverse complement strand
ATTTGAAGTAATTCGGATAGAGTTCAGTTAGAAATGAGACAATAAGTCTCTTTATGAGAAGGTTAGTTTGGAAAAGTCAACCGAATGTTGACTTATGAGTTAGAAGGCTCGGAACAGATTTCTGATGATTCGACTAGTTTCGTGTGATGATTTGTGACTTAGGAGCGCAATCGGAATTGAATTTGGAGGTCCGGTGTAGAATTAGGCTTGAATTGGCTAGGGTTGGATTTTTGGTGAATTTCGGATGGTAGGTGAGATTTTGATCCGAGGGTCGGAATGGAATTCCGAGAGTTGCAGTAGCTCTGTTAGGTGATTTTGGATATGCATGCAAAGTTTCAGGTCATTCGGAGGTGTTTAGGTCGGGTTTTAGATCAAATTCAAGTTTTGGAAGATTTAGTTTAACTTAGGCTTGAATCCGTGGTAATTCAATGATTTTGATGTTTATGATAGTGTTTTTATGTTACGAGCAAGTTTGAATGAAGTAATAGAGCATATCCGTGCATTTGGTTGAGGTCCCGAGGCCTCGGGGTGATTTCGGATGGCTAACGGAAATTTGGAACATGAATAATGCAGCAGAAAAATTGTAGAGAAAATTTGCTCTATGCGATCGCGGAGGTTGTCATGCAATCGCATAGAAGAAATTCGAGGGGTGTTTGAAATGTGCTATGCAAATGCGGTCTGGGTAATGCGATCGCACAGGGTAAAGACCCTATGTTATGAGATCGCGGGTGATTATGTGCGATCGCGTAAGGTAAATTGAGGGAGGAAAAATTTTTGTGATATGCGATCGCGTGGGCCCTTATGCGATCGCATAGAAGGGGCTTCAGGAGCTGGGCAGAATGTTTAAAACCCTTATATCCGCGACCCACCTTATTTTTTCCACCATTTTTACTCCACCAAGAGAGCTTTTTGAGCAATTTGAAGAGGATTTTCAACGGGTAGTGATTGGAGGTAAGTCTCTTGACTTAAAAACACCATTTTTATGAAGAATCAACCCTCAAATCCATGAAAATAGGTTGAAATTGTGAAGAACTAGGGCTTGGTTTTTGAAAACGAATTTTGGGGATTTGAAAGGCCATTTGAGCTCCAATTTTGGTAAACTTTATATGTACGGACTCGTGGCGAGACGAGGAATCCGTTAATGTGATTTTTGGAATTTTACGAGAAGTGGGCCCGGGGCTCGGGTTTTACCAACTTGTGAATTTTAATACTTTTAGAGTATTTTTGATTGGGTTATGTTTCTTTAACCCATATTTATGTATTCGTTGTGATTTTGACTAGATTCGACGTGCGAGGAGGTCGATACAAAAGGAAAAGGCATTGCGAACCATTCTACAGCCGGTTAGAGGTGAGTAGTTGGTGTATATGATGGCCTGAGGGTTTGAAACCCCGGCTTATCACATTGTGACGCTATTGTAGGGCGTGACTCGCACCCCATGGCAGGTGCGGGATTGTTTATGACTGGGGATTGTGACTTGGTCCATCCCGAACAAGAATGTTTCTATATTGGCGACTGATACGCACCCTGTATTGAATATATCTGGGCTTATTGCCGTGTTTGGGGCCTTGTGCCGATCTGTAGCATCCTTAGAGGATGAATATCATTGTGATAGCATGTTTTGTATAATCATTGATCTCAGTCCTGTGTTCAATCACTGTTATGAAATGCTAAGTCACTTTTCCTGAAGTTAAAAGTCTATTCTTCTTAATAAATTGGAAACTGGGAAGTTAATTGAATCTGTTGTGACTCATATGCATATTGTGGATTGAGTATGGATCGGGCTGAGCGCCGCAGCGAATGTTATGATTATATTGCGCTTGGGCTGAAGGAGCCCCTCCGGAGTCTGTACACACCCCTAGTGAGCGCCGTCACGTTAAACGGATCGGGTTGTACGCCACAGCGTGTTCATGTGCATTGCATTGCATCCTTCCATTATACTTGACTGATATACTTGATGGTGTTTTGATGTTGGTTCGTAGTAAGGTGTCGGACTGTTAGTTTTAGCTTTACTTTGTGGTATTTCGTGGATTTCTTATCTTCAGACATTTTATATGCTTATTACTCACTGAGTACCTAGTACTCACCCCTACTCCCTACACCTTGTGTGCAGATTCAGGCGCAGCGAAAGCTTAGCTGAGCAGTGTTTTTTCCAGAGCTTATCAAAGTTGTTGAGGTAGCTGCTTGACGTTTGCAGGACCTGACTACTCTTTCTATTTCAGTTTTATTTATATATACATTTTGAGACTTGAGTATTTCATTCAGATATTGTTATCCAGTTTTGTTTAGAGGCTCTAGACTCGTGACCCCAGATCTTTTGGGAATGTTTTTATCATACATCATATTTCTCAGTATTATTCTTCTATAAATATTGGGTTATTATTCTAAAACTATTAGATTCTCTTTAAAATATCGGTTTTGAGGTTTACGGTTGATTTGGGAACGACTGTTGGTCAGGCTTGCCTAGCTTTAGGGTTAGGCGCCATCACGACCGGGTTTGGGTCGTGACAAGTTGGTATCAGAGCCTAGGTTACTAGGCCTCGCGATTCATGAGCCGGTTTAGTAGAGTCTCGCGGATCGGTATGTAAACGTCCGTATCTATCCTCGGGAGGCTACAGAACCTTTAGGAAACACTTCACTTTGTTGGAATTCTTATCGTGCGTATTTGATTCAGCTTGAGATATAATTCTTGAAATTCCTTCCACACGTCTGCATGCACACGCGAGCGCTCATTAATATATTTGCCTTGATGGCTGGTGATTTCCCCGATCAAGGGGCGAGATGTAATCTCCGTGAGTTCATGTTGGGCCAGTCTGGAGGACTTGCGGCCGAATCTTCGCCTATGGCTGGAGCACCAAGCTGCTGATTTTGCGAGCTGGTATTATGAACTTATATGTTCAGTATTGCCCCTAATTGTGGGAATGTCGGCTAGATAGCTATGTGATGAGTATATTGGGGTTGTGTGGTTTGGGTCGTGACATCAGACAATTCAACAATACATGTGTTGTTGCTAACTTTAGCTCCATCTCAGACAACCTTCGCTTTGGACTATTTTTTGGACCTCCTTTACCTGATTGATTAAAAATGGAAAAGGGTGGTGCCAAAGGATCTATTTCGATCACATGCGAATTCTGTCTATCTCTCAAATATGACACATCAAGTTCAAAATAGTATGAACAGAAGTAAGATGTTTCTTTAGCCACATATGCCTCGTATATTGAACCCTCAATTTTGATCTATTTTTATTGTCCATTTACATTTGTCAATTGTCCTGCATAGTGTTATTTTTACACGAAACAATCCTTATGTAACCGGTCATTTTAAGCTCTAGCACGCCGTTCAGCGGTTTGAGGCCATGAGTAGCTTCACTTTAGGTATTATGACTTGTACGTTTGGTCAAAATTGAAGTTCATGAAGTTTGGAGTTGATTTGGAAAGACAATCCTAATTTCAGAAGCTTAAAGTTGGAGGAATTGACTAATATTTGACTTTTGAGTAAATGAACTCGAAATCAGGATTTGAAGGTTCCAACAGGTTCGTGTGATAATTTTGGACTTGGGTATATGTTTGGATCGGGTTTTGAATGACCCGAGAATGTTTTTGCACCTATTGTGGAAAGTTGGCATTTTGGAAGGATTTCATATATTTGGGTTGAAGTGAATTTCAATGTTATCAATGTTCGTTTGGGATTCTGAGTATGGGAATAGCTCCGAATGGTGATTCTGGTCTTTGGAGCGGATCCAAATATGGATTTGGAGGTCCGCAGGTTATTTCAGGGTCTTTTGATGAAAGTTGGAAATTTGAAGGTTTTTGGAAAGTTTGATAGGGAGTTGGCTTCTTGAAATCGGGGCCAGATTCTAATTCAGAAAGTTGGAGTAGGTCTGCAATATCGAATGTGACTTGTTTGCAAAATTTGAGGTCAATCGGACGTGATTTGATAGGTTTCGGCATCAAATATAGAACTTTGAAGTTTTAAAGTTCATTAAGCTTGAATTGGGGTGTGATTCATAATTTCGATGATGTTTGACGTGATTTAAGGCCTCGAGCAAGTTTGTATCATGTTTTGGGGCATGTTGATGTGATTAGACGGGGTCTAGGGGGCCTCAGGTGTGTGTCGGGGTGGTTTCGGTTCAATTTTGGATGAAAAGCTATTGCTGGTTCTGCTGGTTTCTAGTCGGGGTTGCAGGTCTCGCAAATGCAAGGTTTTGATCGCATTTGCGAGGAAGGAGTTTGCATTTGCGTAGGTGGGAAATTTCTGAGGGGTTGGCATTTGCGAACATTTTATCGCTTTTCAGAATCTGCCCTCTTCGCATTTGCGAAGATTGTGGTCGCAAATGTGTCCTTGGCAGGGATGGCTCTACTTTGCATTTGCGATGCTTTTGTCATAATTGCGACTATCGCATTTGCGAATAATATGTTGCAATTTGCGATATCTGGTGCCTGAGCTTTTATTTTGGGGCTTAGCTCATTTCCCTCCTTTTCCCACTTGGTCTTGGACGATTTTGAGAGCATTTTTGAGAGGGGTTCCATCAACATCTAGAGGTAAGTGATTCCTATTCATTCTTTAGCTAAATACATGCATCGTAAGTAGATTTAACGTGGAAAAATGATGGGATTTATGGGATTTTTGAGCAAAACCTAGGTTTTTGATAAAAAGAGGATTTACCCACGAAAATAGTTATGGAATTTAGTGAAAATCATATATTTGAGTTCATGAGATTATGGGTAGTAATTTTTCTCAAAAATTTCCGAAATCCGGGTATGTGGGCTCGTGAGTGAATTTTAGGAATTCTTCAATTTGGGTTGAAAAATCACTTTAATAGTTGGGATATGAACTCTTGAACATGTATTGACTATTTTAAATAATATTTGACTAGTTTCGAGTTGTTTGGTACCGAGTTGGGGGTTTAAAGCATAATTGTGGATCGAAAAACAAGCTTTGAGGCGAGGTAAGTTTCCTGCGTAACTTTGTGAGGGGAAAACCATGCCTAGGTAATATATTTAATATGTGTAACTTGTTACGGGGGCTATGTACACACGAGATGACGAGAGTCTATACGTAGTTAGATTCATATATTGTTCGGGTAGACTTAGGTTCATACCATGTTATACTTGTACCACAAGGATTATTTTTTCTCGTTCAATTCTTTTATTTCGCATTACGACTTGAGACTAGACATGCGTAGAGTGATAGACTTGCTATTGTAGATGTAATGACCTGACTGGTTATTTTTCATTCTAGAATCCTGTTACCCTAAATAAGACATCCCGTACATGCTTTTGCTATTTTATGACTTGCGGGGATGGTTAGTCCGAATTTGGAAGGGTTCGAGTTGAAATAGAAACACTTGGTTCTTTAAGTTTGGCTTAAACGATTAAGTTTGACTTTGATAACTATTTTGAGTAAAAGACCTCGAAATCGGAATTTAACGGTACCAATAGGATCGTATGATAATTTCGGACTCGGGCGTATGTTCGGATAGGATCTTGGACGATCTAGGAGCATTTCAGTGCCTAATAGTGAAAGTTGGCATTTTGAGCAAATTCCATAGGTTTGGATTGAAATGGATTTTTACATTCTACATGCCCGTTTGGGATTTCTAGCCTGGGAAAAGCTCCTTTTGGTGATTCTGGACTTCGGAGCACGTCCGGAAGTTGCGAAAGTTAGAGTAGGTCCATAATGTCATTTAAGACTTGCACGCAAAATTTGGCATTATTCCGAGTTGATTTGATAGGAATCGGACGCGTGGAAGTGTTTTTAGAAGTTTTTGAGTTCATGAGTGAATTCATGCATTTTGGCATCCGATTCGTGGTTTTTGATGTTAGTGCTTCGATCACGCGAGCAAGTTTGTATGATGTTGTTAGGCTTGTGTGGGTGGTTGATGTGGAGCCCTGAGGGGTCGGGTGAGTTTCAGACGTTCGGAAGGGGTGAGAAAACACATCCGTTTTCTGGTGTTTCTGTGCAGCAGTTGCAGGTCTCGCAAATGTGAGAAATTGTTCGCTAATGCGAACCTCGCATTTGTGAGAAGAGCTTCACAATTGCGAAGCAAGACATACGAGGGTAGTGTCTGCATTTGTGACACCTAAGCCGCATTGGCAACCTCAAAAGTATTTGCATTTGCGACCCCTCCATCGCATTTGCGACCTCAGCAGCTGAAGCCCAGGGTCCGCATTTGCGAGTTATTTGTTGCATTTGTGAACCAGGTGTCTCAAATACGACATCAGAGACCTGTGCCTAACTCATTTAATGCGGAACTTAGACCATTTGTCTCATTTCACTTCATCTCTTGGGCGATATTTGGAGCTTTCGGAAGAGGGTTTTCACTTAGCACTTTGAGGTAAGTAATTTCTACACAACATGAGTTCAATACATAGATTATGGGTAGATTAACATGTAAAAATAAGTGAAAATCAACGGATTTGATCAAACCTGGGTTTTTGATAAAAATGAGATTTGGCCACGAAATTGGTTATGGAACTTGGTAAAAATTATATATTTATGTTCCTAAGGTTATGGGTAACAACTTTCATTAAAAAATTCCGGAATTCAGGCACATGGGCCCGAGAGTAAATTTTAGGAATCTTGCATTTAGGGTTGGGTAATCACTTTAATAATAGGGATATGGACTTTTGAGCATAAATTTATTAGTTTATACACTATTTGAATAGTTTTGGATCGTTTGACACCAAATTTAGTGGTTTGAGCATATTCTTGAACCGGAAAGTAGGCTTTGAGATGAGGTAAGTCTCTTTTCTAACCTTATAATAGGGAATTAACCACATAGGTGAATTGAATAAATGTTGTGTACCTATTTGTGGGGGCTACATACGTACGAGGTGACGAGAGTCTGTACGTAACTACTATTATGCTATTGTCCGGGTAGTTTAGGACCTGAATCATGCTTTATTTGAAATGTTTGCACCCTTACTTGTTGATTTAATTGGTTTAGTCATATTGAAAGTTGATAAAAGAATTATAAAAGTTAAAATTTACTTACTTGAAGTTACGAATGAGAACCTTGACTATATGTGAGAATATGTGTTTTATTTGAAATGTTTTCTATTTGTGGAGTGGGTCGAATGCCTAGGTAGCAGATAGATGCATCTATGGTTTGTGCTGTTAGACCCTTGACAGTGCATAGTTTAAATATTATGTTGGATCGAACCGTACGACCTCGGCATAATTTGCGCATGAAAATCTCTTTGGAACTATTCATAATTGATATTATTTAAATGTCTTGAAATGCAAGCTGTTAAATGATGAAACTAAACTTGGGATTTAATATTTGTGAAAGAAGAATTTATTATTCCATATTTTTGAGATTTCAGTATTATTCATGAAATCCATGCTTAGTATAAAATTTTGATATATCATTATTAGCCTATAGTAAGTGCCAAAGTCGACCCCTCGGCTTCGAGGATAAACTGGATACTTACTAGGTACATAATGTTTATGTACTCATGTTACACTTCTGTGCTTAATTGTACAGGATCTGAGGTGAGTGCATCTGATTACCAGTCCGGCGTGCATATTTGATTCCCGCTTCAAGACTACACGGTGAGCTACCCTTCCGAGCCGTATTGTACAAAGTCTTCCTTTTGTTATATTTTTCTATCTATTACATTTCAGACAGTAGACTAGTATTCTTTTGTATATTCTACTAAAATGCTCATACACTTGTGACACCGGGTCTTGGCATACAGTAGTCGACTTATAATTTTTGGGTTGTATTTTTACAGTTGTGATTTCATTTAGCTCCTTTCATTTAGATCACTATAAAAATCCATTAATCATTAAATTCTTTAAATTTAAGGAAAGTTAACTGTTTGAAAAACTTAATAAAAATGGAATTTACTAGACTGTTCACTGTTGGTTTGTCTAGCAATGGTGTTGGGCGCCATCATGACCTAAACTAAAATTGGGTTGTGACAACATGTATCAGAGAAATAGGTTTACGTAGGTCACATAAGTTATGGGCATACCTAATAGAGTCTCGTGGAACAGTGCAGAGATGTCTATACTTATCTTTGAGAGGCTATAGGGTGTTAGGAAACTACTCTTTATTCATCTCATATCATGAAGTTGATGGCATACTAAGTTTCTTTCGTCTATTCTCTCACAGATGGTGAGAACGTGTGCGGCAAAAGTTTCAGACCCTCGAGAAGCTTCTCCCCTTATTGCTAAAGGCCGAGGCAGAGGTCGGGGGACGGTGCCAGCCCGAGGTAGGGGACAAGGACACCCTAGAGTCACCCCAGTTGTACCACCAGTGGATCCAGTGGAGGATCCCATAGCTGAGGAGCAGGGCGAGGTGCCCGTTGCAAAGCTAGCCCCGGTAGATTTCACGTCAGCACTGGGCTTTCAGGAGGCCATAGGTCGTATGCTGTGGTTCATGAACACTATGACCCAGACTAGTTTATTTCCAGCGGACAGCCACATCTCAGGCGCGAGGGAGAGCACAAACCTCTACTGCCCAGGCCCAGGGGCATGCATCTGACGTATATCAAACCCGGGGTGCACTACCCGTGCACGAAGCCCATCTAGTTACAATAGTTGAACCTGAGCCCAGACCAGCTACGCCTGGCGAGTCGTAGAAGATATTGGATATATAGGCTAGGCTACATCCTCTTGTCTTCAGAAGTGAACGCAATGAGGATCCCAAGGACTTTAATGATCAGTGTAGGGACAGACTACACAAAATGAGGATATTGTTGGAGTCGCATGGGGTAGATTTCACTACTTTCCAATTGGAGGTCAAGGCCCGTAGGTGGTGGCAGTCGTATCTTCTTGGTAGACCAGTAGGTTCTCCTCCCATGACTTAGGACCAGTTCACACGCCTATTCTTGGACAGGTATATCCCACCCTCAGGTATTCAGGCTACTATGGCCCGGAAGGTTGAGTTGGGGACTTTTTATCAGCTAATAGTGGAGATAGCTCGGAGGATTGAGGGTTACCGTCTGAGAGGTATAGAGCATATGCAGAGGGACAAGAGGGTTTGTTATTCTAAAGAGTTTAGAAGTGCCCCGAGTGGGGGCCGAGGTCAATTTGGCAAGGGTTAGCCTAGCAGGATCACAAATCCAGCACCACTACTTCCTCGGGTGCTCCGGCACGACCCTATTTTAGTGCTATGCCAAAGAGATCTTACTGCCCACCAACTATTCAAGATTCTTCCAGTGGGTACTCAAGCCACCAGGGTTCTTCCAGGTCCTATTTTAGTGCCATGCCAAAGAGCTCATACCTCTCACCAGCTATTCAGGGATCTTCCAGTGGGTCTTCAGGACATCAAGGTCAGACTTCCGAGCAGCGGATCACTGCACTAAAGGGTTTTTTCAAGTGCAGAGATCTAAGTCACATATGAATATTATGCCCCAGGCTTCGGGGCAAGGTAGTGCAGTGGGGCCAGCAGCTCATGATTAAAACATCAGTTGTCTGACCGCCCAGAGGTGGAGGGCAGGCTGGTAGTGGCCATCCTAGAGGTGGAGTTCGGGTAGAGGGAGTTCATCCAGGTACTGTTCTATCAGGTGAAGGCCAGCCAGCCGGCGCTACAGCTAGGTTCTATGCCTTTCCGGCTAGACCAGATGTAGTGGCCTCAGATGCAGTGATCACAAGTATTATTTTTGTCTGCGGTAAGGATGCTTTGATCTAGGATCTACCTATTCATATGTATCATCTCTATTTTCTCATTTCTTGGATATTCCTCATGAGTCCTTGTGTACTTCTATTTATGTGTCCACTCCGGTGGGTATTCTGTGGTTGTGGATCAGATCTATCGATTATGTGTAGTCACATTCTGTGGTTATGAGACTAGAGCATACCTTATGTTGCTTGATATGACCGACTTTGAAGTCATCCTGAGCATGGACTAGTTATTTCTATATCACACCGTCCTTGATTACCATGTCAAGATTGTTTCTTTAGCGGTACTAGAGTTGTCAAGATTGAGGTGGAATGGTTCATCTGTTAGTACAGCTGGTTGGGTCATCTCTTTTTTGAAGGTTCGACATATGGTCGAGAAGGGTTGTTTGGCTTATCTAGCTTATGTTCGGGATACTACCACAGAGACTCCAGTGATTGATTCAGCGCTAGTAGTCCAAGATTTCGCCGATGTGTTTTCTTCTGACCTTTTAGGCAGACCGCCGTATTGTGTTATCACTTTCTGTATTGACTTGTCTCCAGGTTCCCAGCCTATATCTATCCCTCCGTACCGTATGGATCCAAAAGAGTTGAAAGAACAACTTGGGGAGTTGCTAGTAAAAGGGTTCGTCGGGATAAGTGTATCGCCTTGGGGTGCACCAGTGTTATTTGTAAAGAAGAAAGATGGGACTAAGCGAATGTGCATTTATTACTGCCGATTGAACAAGGTTACTGTCAAGAACAAGTACCATTTACTGTGTATTGATGACTTGTTTGACTAGTTGCAGGGTGCTAGGGTATTCTCCAAGATTTACTTGAGATCAAGGTACCATCAGTTGAAGATTAAGGACTCGAATATTCTGAAAACCGCTTTTCGTACTAGATATGGCCATTATGAGTTTTTAGTGATCTCATTAGACTTGACTAATGCCCCATCAGCGTTTATTTATTTGATGAACAGGGTGTTGAGGCATTATATTGATTCATTTGTCATTGTCTTTATTGATGACATTTTGATCTACTCGCGTAGTATGGAGGAGCATGAGTAGCATTTGAGAGTGGTGCTTCAAACCTTGAGGGAACAGAAACTATATGCTAAGTTATTCAAGTGTGAGTTTTGGCTAAAGTTAATGGCATTCTTGGGGAATGTCGTATCAGGCGAGGGTATTAAGGTGGATCCCAAGAAAATTAAGGTAGTTCAGAGATGGCCTCGTCCCATTTTGGCGACTGAGATTAGGAGTTTCTTGGGGTTATCATGTTATTATCGCATGTTTATGGAGGGTTTTTCATCCATTGCAGCACCTTTGACTAGATAAACATAGAAGGGTGCTCCGTTTAGTTGGTCCGATGATTGTGAGGCGAACTTTCAGAAGCTCAAGATAACATTAACTACAACGCTGGTTCTAGTATTACCTTCCGCTTCGGGGATGTACACGATTTATTGTGATGCTTTATGAATTGGCTTGGTTTGTGTACTGATGCAGGAGTATCGATTTATTGCATACGCTTCACGTTAGCTTAAAGTCCATGAGAAGAACTACTATGTGCATGATCTAGAGTTAGCCGCGATTTTTCATGCTCTTAAGATCTGGAGGCATTATCTTTATGGGGTGTCATGTGAGGTTTATACTGATCATCGCAGCTTACAACATTTGTTCAATCAAAGGGATCTCAATTTGGGGCAGCGCAAATGGATTGAGTTATTGTAGGATTAGGACATCACCATTCTTTACCATCCAGCAAGGAAAATGTAGTCTCGGATGCCTTGAGAAGAAAGGCAGAGAGTATGGGCATCTTGGCATTCATTACATCAGAGAAGAGGCCATTAGCTTTGGACATTCAGTCCTTGGCTAATAGACTTATGATATTGGACATTTCAGAGCCCAACCGAGTTCTTGTATACACTGTTGCTCAGTCTTCACTATTGGAGCATATCAAGGTTCGATAGTTTGATGATCCGCATTTGATAGTCCTCAGAGAGACGGTACTACAGAGTGGTGCCAAGGAGGTTTCTATTGGCGAGGATGGTGTTCTGCGGCCCTGGGTCATCTATGTGTTCCTAAATTCGACGACTTGAAAATGAGGATTTAGAGGAGGTATACAATTCTCAATATTCCATTCATCTAGGTGCTACGAAGATGTTTTGTGACTTGGAACAACACTATTGGTGGTGATGGATGAAGAAGGACATAGTTTAGTATGTATCTAGGTGCCTAAATTGCCAGAAGGTTAACTATAAGCACCAGAGGCCAGGTCGCCTACTCTACCAGATGACTATACCGAAGTGGAAGTGAGAGCGCATCACTATTGACTTCATAGTTGGGTTACCACGAACCTTGCGGAAGTTTGTTATAGTTTGGGTCATTATCGATAGGTTGACCAAATCAGCACACTTCATCCCGGTTGTGACTACGTACACTTCAGAGATGCTAGCCCAGATTTATATTCAAGAGATAGTTTGGTTGCATGGTGTGCCCGTTTCCATCATATCAGATAGAGGCCCTCTGTTTACTTCATATTTCTGGAGAGTTGTTCAGAGTGAGTTGGGGACCTGTGTAGAGCTCAGCACAACAATTCATCCACAGACCGACGGGCAGTCGGAGTGAACAGTTCAGATCCTAGAGGGCATGCTCAGAGCATGTCTGATTGACTTTGGAGGGTAGTGGGACTGATTCTTACCTTTGGCCGAGTTTGCTTACAAGAACAATTATCAGTCCAGCATCGAGATGACTCCATTTGAGGCTACATATGGTCGGCGATGTCGTTCTCCCATCGGGTGGTTTGAGCCCGGCGAGGCTAAACTATATAGTACTGATTTGATGAAGGATGCCTTAGAAAAAACTCGATTCAGGAGCGACTTCGTACAGCACATACTAGAGAGAAGAGTTATACAGACCAGAAGGTGCATGATTTATCATTTATGGTAAGTGAGAAGGTTCTCTTGAAGGTCTCGCTGATGAAGGGTATTATGAGATTCGGGAAGAAGGGCAAGCTGAGCCCAAGGTTTATAGGCCCATTTGACGTGTTAAGGTGAGCTGGAGAGGTTGTTTATGAGCTTGCTTTACCTCCTATCCTATCAAGAGTTCATTCGGTTTTTCACGTGTCTAATATCCAGAGGTATCACGCCGACCTGTCACATGTGTTAGACTTCAACACTATTCAGCTAGATGAGAGCTTGGATTATGAGGACGAGCCAATTGCCATTGTTGCTAGAAAGGATTCTCAGTCTAGATCCAAGTGAATTTCCACGGCAAAAGGTTCAGTGGGGGGGGCCAACCAGCCTAAGAGGCGACCTGGGATTTCGAGGAGGACATGCGGAGCAGATATCCACACTTATTCAACACTCCAGGTATGATTCTAAACTCGTTCGAGGACAAATGTTTGTTTAAGAGGTGGAGAATATAACGACCCGACCAGTTGCTTTGCTTTCTAGAACCCTATTCCCCTAAATAAGACTTCTGGTACGTGTTTTTTCTGTTATATGCTTGCGGGGATGGTTAGTTCGGGATTTGGAAGGATTCGGGTTGAAATCGGAACACTTGGTTCCTTAAGCTTGGCTTAAAAAGCTAAGTTTCACTTCGATCAATATTTTGAGTAAACGACCTCTAAATCTGGATTTGACAGTTCCAATATGTTCGTATGATGATTTCAGACTTGGGTGTATGTTTGGATCGGGTTTTAGATGACTTGGGAGCGTTTCGGCGCCTAATAGTGAAAGTTGGCATTTTGAGCAAATTCCATAAGTTTGGGTTGAAATGGATTTTTACATTCTAGACGTCCGTTTGGGAATTAGAGCTTGGTAATAGCTCTGTATGGTGATTATGTACTTGGAAGCTCATCCAGAAGTGGATTCGGATGTACGTAGGTTGTTTCGGGGTCATTTAGTAAAAGTTAGATATTTGAAGTTTTGGAAATATAGAGGGTGGACATTTTGATATCGGGTTTAGATTCCAGTTCTGGAAGTTTAAGTAGGTCTGTAATGTCATTTAAGACTTGCACACAAAATTTAGTGTCATTCCAAGTTGATTTGATAGGAATCGGACGCGCGGAAGTGTTTTCAGAAGTTTTTGAGCTGTGAGTGAATTCATGCATTTCGGAGTACGATTTGTGGTTTTTTATGTTATTTCAGTGTTCCAGTTGCGCGAGCAAGTTAGTATGATATTATTAGGCTTATGTGGGTGGTTGGTATGGAGCCTTGAGGGCCCGGGTGAGTTTCGGACGTTCGGAAGGGGTGAGAAAACACATCCGTTTTTTGGGCAGCAATTGCAGGTCTCGCAAATGCAAGAAATTATTCACAAATGCGAACCGCGCATTTGCGAGAAGAGCTTCGCAATTGCGAAGCAACTCGGGCTGGGGTAGTGTTCGCAATTGCGACACCTGAGCCGCATTTGCGATCCCTCCGTCGCATTAACTACCTCGGCAACTGAAGCCCAGGGTCCACATTTGCGAGTGTTACATCCCGCTTTTTCGTATGTTAAAGTTTTATCGTAAGTTAATCGACCTAAATTCTGGGAGGAGACTATATTGAAATTTTAAGTATTATGCTATTTCAAATAAGTGATAAGTAAATTCGTGAAGGTGAGAAGGGAGGCAAGTCAAAGAAAATAAATTTCCGTCCAAATTTGGTATGTTGGGATAAAATATGGCCCAAGCTAAAATACTCGATATTTATGGACTAGTGTCATACGAGGTACCGCATGACAATAATAGTAAGGTGCATAAAGTATGTGAAAAGTGAGTAGTATTTTAAGTAAGTGGGAATAATTCTCAATTATGTGGGTAATTGGTTAATTATTGGGTAATGTGACATTACCTAGTTAATTAATAACTAGTGGTAGATTAATTAAAAAAGTTGGATAAATATCAAAATTTCCCCACCCCCAAAACTTGGCAGCAATGCCATTTCTTAAGATCATGACTATTACCTAGTCTTGGTTGGCATGCCAAAATAAATTCAAGAAGACACCTCGCCTTTTCTTATATTTTGTATACAATCAAAACCTTAGCACTCTTGCAATCAAAAAACATAAACATTAGCATTCTTTCAAACAAGGAAAACATTGGCCATTTTTTTAAAAAGGCTTTCAATAAAATTCTTTCTCAAAATACTTCAATGAAACTACTACATTAATAACGCGAGTTCTTCAACCAAAATCCGACGAGGTTACTTAGCACAATTAGCAACGTGAGATTTTGCGATTCTAAGGTAGTACGGTGCAACCTTTTTGAAGAATATCATACAGATTTTTTCTCTACTCCAGGTATGTTAAGGCTATCCTTTCTTTCTTTTTGGCATGGCCTATACGACACAAGCGAAACGAGCAAATGCAAAACTTCCATAAATTACTCTATTCGTAGAAATTCTGTGTATATTCTTATTCTCACATAAGTGTTATTATTCTATCATCTGTTCATGGGTCTCAGAAAATACATCTATTTCATGATATTAATCAGAGGCAAAATGGTCTTATGACACTCCGAAAGATTTTATTGACATACTTGTCATGCATTGCATTCATTTATATTGACCCATGATTAGATGGAAGTATATACGTGTATATATGTAAATATATGATGGAATATGGGAAAAGGTTACGTCGTTATATATGCACCACCACCTGAACAGTTGGTATACGTTGATGATTTTGCCCACAGTGGCCGAGATGATATTATGGGATGCCCTCAGAGGCCTGATGTTGTTATTAAACATGTACCTATGCATGACATGACATTCATACACATATGCATGACACTATTATTATTTTATGAATTACAGAGTTATCCATACTTACAGTCATATATTATATATTTCTTCCATGTTTGTTATGTACTTATTTATCTATCTTACATACTCGGTACATTATTCGTACTAACGTCCTTTTCTGTCTGGGGACGCAGCGTTTCATGGCTGTAGTTCCCGATAAATAGGTCGAGAGCCCTCCAAGTAGGCTATCATCTCAGCGGAATATGTTGGTGCGCTCTATTTTCTTCGGAGTTGCTTGTTTGGTTAGTATGATTTAAACGTGTATTGTTTGGTATCGCGAGACTCTGTCCTGACTTTTGTGAAAATTATATATTCCTAGAGGCTTGTAGATAGATCTCATATACGTAAAAGATTGTATGACCTTGTCGGCCTATGTTCAGTGTACAAGTGGTTATTTTGGTCTTATAGGCCCGTATGTATTATGTATAAGTTAGTTTAATATGTTGTATTCTACTTATATCACGCCAGCCTTTCGGCTCAGTTATGTATGATGGTATGACATGAAAAGATACGTTATATTGGTACTCGGTCGAGTAAGGTACCAGCCGCCCATCGTGGCCTATCGGTTTGGGTCGTGACATCGAGGTATTTGTAGCATTTGCGACCTTCGCATTTGCAAACCTGGTGTCGCAAATGCGACATCATAGACTTGTTCCCAACTCATTTAATGCGGGAATTAGGCCATTTATCCCACTTCACTTCATCTTGGGCGATTTTTAGAGCTCTTGGAAGAGGGTCTTCACCTAGCACTTTGAGGAGCTGTTGCACCTATTGCTAGAGGTCGAGGCAGAGGTGGGGGGTGGGCGCCAGCCCGAGGTAGGGGAAGAGGACACCCTAGAGTCGCCCCATTTGTACCATTAGCAGATCTAGTGGAGGATACCATAGTTGAGGAGCAGGGCGAGGTGCCCGCAGCAATGCCAGCCTTGGTAGATTTCACGTCAGCACCGGCCTTTCAGGAGGTCATGGTCGTATGTTGCGGTTCATGAACACTATGACCTAGGCTGGTTTATTTCCAGCGGAACTAGCCACATCTCAGGTAGGAGGGGGAGTTTAGACCCCTACTGCCCAGGCCCCGGAGCATGCAGGTAACGTATATTAAACCCAGGGTGCACTACCCGTGGACGGAACCCAGCCAATTGCAACAGCTGAACCTGAGCCCAGACCAACTACGACTGGAGAGCCGCAGAAGCTATTAGATAGATGGACTAAACTGCATCCTCTTGTCTTCAGAGGTTAAAGTCATGAGGATCCCAAGGACTTCATTGATCGGTGCAGGGACAGATTGCACAACATAAGGATATTGGAGTCGCATGGGGTAGATTTCACTACTTTCCAGTTGGAGGGCAGGGCCCGTAGGTAACATCAGTCTTATATTCTTGGCAGACCAGCAGGTTCTCCTCCCATGACTTGGGACCAGTTCACACGCCTATTCTTGGATAGGTATATCCCACCCTCTTAGAGGGAAGAGTTGCAGTTTCAGTTTGAGCAGCTCTAGTAGGGTCAGATGTCTATGACCGACTATGAGGCGAGATTTTCTGAGTTGTCCTGCCATGCATTCATGATACTCCCTACCGATCCCGAGAGAGTGCGGAGTTTTGTTGTGGGGTTACACTCAAGTATTCGGGCTACTATGGCCCGAGAGGTTGAGATGGGTACTTCCTATCAGCTAGTAGTGGAGATACCTCGGAGGATTAAGTGTTACTATTTAGAGGTAGAGAGCAGATGCAGAGGTACAAGAGGGTCTGTTATTCTGGAGAGTTTAAAGGTGCCACGGCCGGGGGCCGAGGTCAGTTTGGCAGGGCTCAGCCTAGCAGGCTCACATATCCAGTACCACTACCACCTCGGGGTGCTCTGGTATGACTCTATTTTAGTGCCATGCTAGAGAGCTCTTACTGCCCTGCAGTTATTCAAGGTTCTTCCAGTGAATACTTAAGCCACCAGGGTTCTTCTAGCTCCTATTTCAGTGCCATGCCAAAGAGTTCATACTGCTCACCAGCTATTCAAGGATCTTCCAGTGGGTCTTCAGGCCATCAAGGTCATACTTTCGGGCAGCAGATCACCACACTAAGAGGGTTTTTTTAGTGCGGAGATCTAAGTCACGTGTCGAGATTCTGCCCCAGGCCTCGGGGCAAGGCAGTGCAGTAGGGCCAACTACCCATGATTACAACATCGATTGTCCGGCCGCCCAGAGGCGGAGGGCAGGCTGGTAGTGGTCGTCCTAGAGGTGGAGGTCAGGAAGGGGGAGTTCAGCCAGCTATTATTCAGTTAGGTGGAGGGCAGCAGGTCGGTGCTCCAACCAGGTTCTATGCCTTTCCGGCCAGACCAGATGTGGTGATCACAGGTATTATTTTTGTCTACGTAGGGACGCTTCGGGATGCTTTGATCTAGGATCTACCTATTCATATGTATCATCTCTATTTGCTCATTTCTTGGATATTCCTCGTGAGTCCTTGCATACTCATATTTATGTGTCCACTATGGTAAGTGATTATGTGGTTGTGGATTGGATCTATCGGTCATGTGTAGTCACATTCTGTGGTTACTAGACTAGAGCAGACCTTCTGTTGCTTGACATGACCGACTTTGAAGTCATCTTGGACATGGACTGGTTACTCCTATATCATGACATCCTTGATTTCCATGCCAAGACTGTTACTTTAGTGATACTAAAGTTGTCGAGATTGGAGTGGAAGGGTTCATCTGTCAGTACATCTAGTCGGGTCTTCTCTTTTCTAAAGGCTTGACATATGATAGAGAAGGGTTGTTTGTCTTATCTAGCTTATATTCAGGATACTACTGCAGAGACTCCAGTGATTGATTCAGTGCTAGTAGTTCGAGATTTCGCCGATGTGTTTCCTTTTGACCTTCCAAGCATGCCACCGTATCGTGATATCAATTTCTGTATTGACTTGGCTCCAGGTACCCACCCTATATCTATCATACCGTACTACTCACTCCAAAAGAGTTGAAGGAACAACTTATTCTTAGAGACTTGTAAACAGATGTCATATACGTAAATGATTGTTCGGCCTTGTCGACCTATGTTCAGTGTATGAGTGGTTATTTTGGTCTTATAGGTGTGTATGTCTTATGTATAAGTTAGTTTCATATGTTGTATTCTACTTATCTCACGAAAGTCTTCCGGTTCAGTTATCCATGATAGTATGATATGAAAAGATACGTTATGTTGGTACTCGGTCGGGTAAGATACCGGGTGTCCATCGTGGTCCATCGGTTTGGATCGTGACAACGAGGTATTTGTCGCATTTGCGAACCTGGTGTCGCAAATGCGACATCAGAGACTTGTCCCAACTCATTTAATGTGGGACTTAGGCCATTTATCTCATTCACTTCATCTTGGGCGATTTTTAGAGCTTTTTGGAATAGGGTTTTCACCTAGCACTTTGAGGTAAGTATTTTCTACACAATATAAGTTAAATACATAGATTATGGGTAGATTAACATGTGAAAATTAGTGAAAATCAAGGGTTTAGATGAAAATTTAGGTTTTTGATAAAAATGAGATTTGACCACGAAATTGGTTATGGATGATGATTGCACCTGGAAAATGTTTGTTGAGTTCATCTATAACAAGCTCATTCCCATTTCTCAAAACTCTGAAAGACAAGGTTTTAACTATCAAGAAAAAAATTCTCACACAAAGGATCCTTTCCACCAACAACAAGTTTTAAAAAAGACTCAATCTCTCAAGTGTGTGAAACAATGTGGGGTCCGGAAGGGTTCAATACCAAGAAATATTTCTCTTGATTTCTTGGTACTTTTTTGTTGGACAATTCTTTTTAAATCGTGTATTGTATAGTTTACAATGCTATCCTTGGATTTGCAGTGTGATGGTTGGGGTGGTGCGGATGCAGAGGTTGATTCGGAATTCAAATTTTAGGTTCAAACTCATTATATTTTTTAAGTTATGAATACATATTTACTATTTCTTGTAATTTTAGTAGATTTAATTTATATTCCGTATCGAAAGTACCGGGTTCATCTGAATCCGATACTTTCAAGCTGTATCTGCCCCTGTCCGGATGATATAAGTTGTTAATTCATTTTTGACATTGTATGATCGGTATTATAAATAGTTGATTCATTTTTTATATTTTCTTGGCTTCTAACTTTATATGAGCAGTATTATAGTTGATTTATTTTTTGTATTTTCTTATTTTCACTTATGGTGTAAGGAAGATTTCGTGCAAGATGTTGATTCGTTTTGTATATATCATTGGATCTCTGTAGTAGGAGTTAGATAAACGTTATGTTTTTTATTCTGTCAAATTGTAAAGATGGTTTTAGCACATCCTTTGTGCTTTTACCATTTTAAAGAAAACGTTTTATATGTGATCTACATAAGGTTATGATATCCAACTTTTTACAATTGGTTCCTCTTTCTTAATTGAGGAGAAAAGTGAAGAGGTTCATATCGTTCTCATTCAAATTGAACAAGGTTGTTGCTTGCCTAAGAGCTTAAATCTTCATCATCTTTTTCCTTTTTTGTTTTGGGGGCTATCTCCGGTTTTAAATTTGTCCCAGTGATGCATCAAAAATCACAAGCTAATTTTTGATTGCTGTATTTAAAAAAAAAAATCTAAGATCATATTAGAAATCCAATGTGTTAGATGTTTGTAACGATCTGGTCGGTTGTTTTGCGAGTCGTAGCCATATTCCCCAATTACTGCTCTTTTTGTATTCTACAACTGTTAAATGACTTATCGGGTTAGTTGGTTCAGGTCCGAAGAGGTTTCATAGTGAATTGAGACACTTAGTCTCTTGATGGAAAGCTTCAGTTGGAAAAATTGACCGGATATTGACATATGTATAAACGACCTTAGATTTAAATTTTGATGGTACCGTTAGTTCCGTTAGGTAACTTTGGACTTAGGAGCACGTCCGGATTATGATATGGAGATCCATAGTAGAATTAAGCTTGAGATGGCGAAAGTTAGAATTTTGAAAAGTTTAACCAGGAGTTGACTTTTTGATATCGGGGTAGGATTGGATTTCTGGAAGTTGGAGTAGGTTCGTGGGGTATTTTTGACTTGTGTGCAAAATTTAAGGTCAATCGGACGTGATTTAATAGGTTTTGACGTCGTTTATAGAATATGAAAATTCAAAAGTTCATTAGTCTTGAATCCATGTGCAATTCGTATTTTTGATGTTATTTGAGGTAATTTGAAGGCTTGACTAACCTCTTATCGTGATTTAGGACCTGTTGGTATATTTGGTTGAGGTCGTAGAGGCCTCGGGCTGATTTCATGTGGTTAATGGATCAAGAATTTAAGTTGGGAGATTGCTGAAGTTGAGTTTGTTGGTTTTTGGTTGATCTAGTTTCCTTATACGTGATTGCGAGTGCAGGTCCACGATCGTGTAAGCTAAATGGGTCACTGGTGGAATTTGCTCTACGCATTCGCGAGTAGAGGGCTGCGATCGCGTAGCTTTGGAAAGCCGTGTATCACGAACGTGTGGGCTAGGCCGCGTTTGCGAGGAGGAAGTGAATTAGGAGTTAGAACCACGCGTTTTGCTCATCGCGAACGCGGGACATGGTTCGCGATCGCATAAGTGAGAGGGTCATTTCATCGCGTGAAGGATTCCGCTTTCGCATATGGTTAAATTGTGGGGCAGCATAGTTGTACTTCGCGATCGCGAGGTATGTTCCGCGATCGCGGTGAAGGTATATCTGGGAAAAATACAAGACTCAAAAATGAGGGTTTTGAGTTCATAACATAAAATATATTTGGGAGCTCGGGAGAAGGTGATTTTAGGCGAGATTCTTGCGTGGGTATTTGGGAAAAGTGATTCCTATTTAGTTTTGGTCAAATTCCATGATTATGCCTGTAATTCCATCATCTACTTTGTGATTTGGGGTAAAAAATTGGATAAAGTGAGGAAGAATTCTTGGGCTAGATTTTTGAGGTTTTCAATGGAATTTTGTTATCGGATTTGAGTAAATTTGGTAATGTTAGACTCGTGAGTAAATGGACTTTTTAGTTTAGTGACTTTTGTTGGATTTCGAGACGTGGGCCCAAGGGGACGGGTGGAGCCAATTTCAGATTTTGGCGTATAAATTTGTATTTTTCTTGTGGAATTGATTCCTTTATCCTATATTGATTGTAATGTACTGCTTGTGAGTAAATTTGGGACATTTGGAGATCGATTTGAGAGGCAAAGGCATGTCGTAGTAGAGTTTTCCCTGATTGAGGTTAGTAACACTTTCAGACTTAGTTCTGCGGGTTCGAAATCCCGAATTATGTGTTATGTGATTGGTATTGAGGTGACGCACATGTCAAGTGACGGGTGTGCGGGCGTGCACCGTATGAATTGGGATCTGGTCGATTCCATGGCACTGTAAAGTGGTCCTATTTTGTTGATATTCGTATTTTCACCATGTGATAAAATAACTAAATTGTCAATCATACTAGAGAGCATGTTTAGGCTATATGCTGGTACTGTTAGGACCCATAGTGGTCGTTTCTTGCTGTTAACTTAGTGATCTTATTGATATTTTGTACTCACTCATGTTCATTTATTTCATATCATATCTCAATCTCTGTTCTTATTTGTTTATACATCATATCATCATGTTCAGGCTAGTTTCATGACATTTGTAAGCCCGTGAGTGAGACTGGAGAGATTGATGATTGAGTGAGGCCGAGAGCCTGATTATGAGTGACATTTATGAGATCGGGTTACATGTCGTAGTGGTTATACTGATTTATGCTAGTGATTGGGCTGAAGGAGCCCATTTGGAATCTGCACACACACCCAGTAAGGGCGGTTGATATTATTGAGGGATGGATCTTCCCTGGACATGGATCTTGTCTGAAGCATTATATACCTGGAGATGGATCTTCTTCGGGGGCTGGATTGGCCCTACTCGGTACTAGGCGACTGATGGTCAGTGATGTATATATTAGGGGATGGATCTTCCCCGGACTATATAGGTCATATACAGTACTGAGCGATTGAGCACTTGGGAGTGTAGCATATAAGGTTGTCATCATTGTGTATCACATATAGCATGTGCATTGGCATCTAGAAGTAGAAGAGTTATATTCTTCATATCATTCAGATTTGATTTATTTTCATGTTTTGAGCTATCTATTGAACTTGAAAGCATGCATACATTTCTGTACTGTTATTTCTATATTAAACTATCCCGGTTGAGTTCGTCACTATCTTTCAGTTCAAATGTTGGATTTGTTACTTATTGAGTTGGTTGTACTCACGTTACACCCTGCACCTCGTGAGCAGATCCAGGTGTTTCTCGCGTCGGCTACTGATTGAGGAGTTAGATCTTGGAGACTATCGATGTAGATGCACTATTTTTGTAGGTCTTGACTCTCCTTCATTATCTTTATCTATATTTCAATTCTTATTCCATTGACATTGTAGTAGACTGTATTCTGGTGTAGACGTTCATGTACTCGGTGACACCCCGATTTTGGGATAGATTATATTGTGTTGCAGATTTATTTCTATTTCAATAAGGTTTTTCCAAATATTAATTGCTTCCCTCTATACTTTCAAAGCTTTTACTATGCTGAGATGGTTGAGTAGTGGCTTGCCTAGTTCCACGATAGGCGTCATCACGACTGTTGGTTTTGGGGCGTGATAATGTTCTATTTTATTTTATCTCTCAATTTGTCCTTTTTTGTATTTGGTCATATTTCATATCATTTATAGTTGAAAATGTGAAGTAAATTCGTTGTTAGTAACCCAAAATATTTATTTAATCACAAAAACTATTTTTCGATTAAACAACAATCATTTTAGGAATTGAAAGGTTCCTCAAGGAATAAGATGAGAGTCAAGGCTTCTTTCATGTAACAATAGCTCTCACACAAATTGATAGATGCAAAGCATAAAAATAGCTTATGACGACATATGGACATCTTTTCTGATTCAAGCTCCAGCTATATGAACAATTCACTTTCATATTGAAATTTTGTCCAATGATTCTTTTTCTAGTAATTGCCGTTTCAGATTCAATGCTCTAGCTACAAGAGCTAATATGATTTAAGAGGATAATTAAAAGTAAGAGTTTATCATATTTTCACTTCTTAAATCATTGCTTGAAGCGGGTGTGATTTTTTATAAATTGTTATGTTCATTAATAATTTTGAAATAAAGAAATGAGGCCTTAAGTAATTTACATCCGTGTTAGCAAAATTCAAAAAAAAATCTGTTACTCTAAATTTCAGTAAGCCGATAGGGCTTATATAAATTTAGAAACCTGATATTAATGGGTTAACCAGACAAAAAAATAAAATAAAAAGAATTCAATTCTCCCGCTCTCTCTCTCTCGCTCTGTTACCTTTGTCTCTCTCTCAAGAAAGATCTAATGAAAACTCAAGAATGGAAATGGCTAAATGAAAGAAGGTTAAATACAAGACACTCACTATACCAAAGACGTCACCATTTGATAGACATAATAAAGAAGGCGCAAAGCTACAGTGTCATCCATGGGGTTTTTCCAATGGATGATGATTCCAACTGGGAAAAGTTTGCTGAGTTCATCTATAACGAGCTTGATCCTTCCCATTTCTCGAAATCTCTAAAAGACAAGGTCTTAATTGTCAAGAAAAACTTTCTCGCACAAAGGAACATTTCTATCAACAACAAGAGTTTCAAAGAATACCTAATCTCCCAGTATGGGGTCCGGAAGGAACCAATAGCTAGAAAAATTCTTCCTGATTTCTTTTAATTTCTTGGTACTTATTTGCTGGAAATATGCTTTTTAATTCTTGTATTATATAGTTTACATAGCATGTTATTCTTGGATTTTCGGTGTAGTGATTGGGGTTGTGAGAATGATATAGGTTGTTAATTTATTTTTTGATATTATATGATCAGTATTATAGATTATTGATTTATTTTTTATATTTTCTTTGTTTCCGACATTATATGAGCAGTATTGTAGATTGTAAATTAATTTTTTGTATTTTTTGTTTTTTCACTTCTAGTGTAAGGAAGAGGTTGGTTCATTTTTTAGTTATCGCTGAATCCCTTTAGTAGGAGTTAGAAGAAAACTATGTTTTTGATTCTATCAAATTATAAAAATGGCTTTAGCACAACCCTTTGTGCTACACATATATAATATTATTATCATTCTAAAAATAAATAAAATATTTTATAGAAGGTATACATAAGGTTATGATATTCAACTTGTTAAATGGTTCCTTTTTATTAATTGAGGGGAAAATTGAAGAGGGGCATGTTGTTTTTATTTTTTTTCCGAAATTAGGAGGATCTATAGTATTTTCACACTTTTCCTCCAGCATGACTCGAACTCAAGACCTAACGGTCGTGGGTGGAGGTGCATTACCAACTGAGCAACCTCACGCGTCCCTTTCTATATTGTTCTCATTTAAATTGATCATGGTTATTGTTTGCGTGAGAGTTTAAATCTTCATCATCTACTTCCTTTTCTATTACGGGGCTATCTCCGATTTTAAATCTGTGCCAGTGATGCACCCAAAATAACTAGCTAAATTTTTGGTGTACTTCAAAAAATCTAATATCATATTAGAAATAAGTTGTGTTAAATATTCTATTTCCTTTCATATCTCAATATGTCCCTTTTTATATTTGTTCCTTTTTCATATCATTTATATTTATAAAAATAAATTAAATCAGTTGTTAGTAATCCAAAATATTTATTTAATTGCCTTGATCATAAAAATTATTTTTTAGGTTAAACGACCATTATTTTGGGATTTGAAAGGTTTCTCAAAGAGTAAAATGAGTGTCAAGGCTTCTTTTCTGATTCATAAACAAAATCGGTGCACCCCAAAGCGACACACTAGGCCTAATATACCCCTTATCAA
>MU716966.1:15694-29452 GCA_026770625.1 Nicotiana glauca | reverse complement strand
ATATATATATATATATATATATATATATATATATATATATATATATATATATAATGTTTGACCTTAGTAAGTATCGAGTCGACCTCTCGTCTCTACTTCTTTGAGATTAGACGGGATACTTACTGGGTACATTTTGTTTATGTACTCATGCTACACTTCTGTACTTAAATGTACAGGGTTTGAGGCAGGTGGATCCGGACGTCACTCGGGTGCATATCAGTGAGCACTTCTGGGACTTCTACGGTGAGCTGCACTCCCTTCTTGCCGATCCACAGCCGAAGAAGTCTTCCTTGTATTTTTTTTTTGTTATTTCTGTCTATCCTGATTCAGACAGTAGGATAGGGTATTATTCATGTTATGTATATTCTACTAGTTTCCCGTAGCTTGTGACACCAGGTTCTGGCACACATAGTAGTAGACGTTATTTTTGGGTTGTATAACTGTCTTTACATCTTATCGATCTTTACTGATTTATTGCTTAAATTGGGAAAAGATTTTTTTTTATGACTTGGGTAAGGGGGGGAAATGGGAATTTAATTATTCTTCCGCGTAGGCTGTCCTGACAAATGGTGTCAGGCGCCATCATGACCTATTTTGGAAAATGGGTCGTGACAACATGGTATTAGAGCACTAGGTTCACGTAGGTCTCACAAGTTACGAGCAAACCTAATAGAGTCTTGTAGATCGGTACGGAAACGTCTGTATTTATCTTCGAGGGGCTATAGGGTGTTAGGAAAGACTACTCTTATTCATTCTTCATCATGCAGTGGTCAGTGTACTAAGTTTCCTCTTCTATTCTCTCGCAGATGGTGAGGAATCGTACCGCCGACGTTCCAGATCCGGAAGGAGATGCTCACCCCGTTGCCAGAGGACAAGGTAGAGGCCGGGGGAGGGCACCGGCCCGCGGTAGGGGACGAGGGCATCCCAGAGCTATCCCAGTTGCACTACCAGCAGACCCTACGATGGATCCCACCATTGAGGAGCAGGGCGAGGCACCCGCAGCTGTGCCTACTCTGGCAGATTTCATGACCGCGCCGGGATTTCAGGAGGTTATGGGCCGTATGCTTCGGTTCATGGACACCATGACTCAGGCTGGTTTAGTTCCAGCGAACCCAGCTGCTTCGCAGGCAGGAGGGGGAGCCCAGACCCCTACTGCTCAGGCTCCAGTGCATGCAGCGGTGGTATATCAGACTTCGGGTGCACTACCCGCAGAGGGGGTTCAGCCAGTTGCTACAGCGGTACCCCAGCCTAGGCCAGTTGAGGAGTTCGATCCACAGAAGTTACTAGACAGATGGAGCAGACTTCACCCCCCAGTCTTCGGAGGTGTGCGTCATGAGGATGCCCAGATTTCATCGATAGGTGCAGGGACAGACTGCACGCTATGAGGATATTGGAGTCACATTGAGTCGACTTCACTACTTTTCAGCTTGAGGGTAGGGCCCGTAGATGGTGGCAGTCCTATATTCTTGGCAGGCCCGCCGGTTCTCCTCCCATCACTTGGGGTCAGTTCGTACAGCTGTTCCTGGACAGGTATATTCTGCCCTCTGAGAGGGAAGAGCTCCGGTATCAGTTTGAGCACCTTGAGCAGGGTCAGATGTCTGTGACCGACTACGAGGCGAGGTTTTCTGGGTTGTCTCTCCATGCACTTATGATACTTCCTACAGATGCAGAGAGAGTGCGGAGGTTTGTCACTGGATTGCAGCCCAGTATTCGATAGGGTATGGCCCGAGAGGTGGAGATGGGTACAAAGTATCAGCTTGTGGTCGAGATTTCTTGCCGGATTGAGGGATATCATCAGAGGGGTAGGGAGCAAATACAGCAGGACAAGAGAGCCAGATTCCTTGGAGAGTTCAGAGGTGCCCCAGCTAGGGGCAGAGGTCAGTATGGGAGGGGTTAGCCCAGTAGGCCCCCATCCTCAGCACCACTACCTCTTGCTCGGGGTGCTCCAGCACGCCCCTATTTCAGTGCCATGCCAGAGAGTTCCTATCGCCCGCCAGCTATTCAGGGTTCTTCCAGTGGGTATTCAGGCCCTCGGGGTTCTTCTAGTCCCTACTTCAGTGCGATGCCGGAGACTTCATATTGTCCACCGGCTATCTAGGCTCCTCCCATGGGATCTACGAGTCATCAGGGACAGTCATCAAGGCAGCAAGCCGCCGCACCATATTTTTTTGAGTGTGGTGACCCAGGACACATGAGGAGATAGCGCCCCAGGCTTAGGGGCAAGGCAGTACAGCAGGGGCAGCAGCCCACGACTCCAACACTAGCGGCCCAGCCATCTAGAGGTGGAGGGCAGAGTGGTAGAGGACGATCCAGAGGTGGAGGCCAGACAGGGAGAAGTCAGCTAGCTACTCCTCAGTCAGGTGGAGGCCAGACGGCCGGTGCTCCAGCTAGATTCTACGCTCTCCCGGCCAGGCCGGATGCATTGGCCTCAGATGCCGTCATCATAGGTATTACCTCCGTCAGTGGTAGGGATGCATCGGTATTATTTGATTCAGGGTCCACTTATTCTTATGTATCATTACTCTTTGCTCGTTTCCTGACTATTTCCCCTGAGCCCTTGGGTGTTCCTGTTCATGTGTCCACTCCTATGGGCGATTCGGTGGTAGTGAACCGGGTCTACCGGTCTTGTGTGGTTACTTTCTGTGGTTTTGAGACTAGAGAAGATCTCTTGTTACTCGATATGATCAACTTTGAGGTTATCCTGGGCATGAATTGGTTATCTCCATATCACGCTGTTCTAGATTGCCATGCCAAGACTGTTTCTCTAGCGATGCCAGGGTTGCCGAGATTGGACTGGAAGGGTTCCACAGTTGATATGCCTAGCAGGGTCATTTCTTTCCTGAAGGTTCAGCACATGGTGGAGAAGGGGTGCTTGGCTTATCTAGCTTATGTGCGAGACACTGCCGCAGAGTCTCCAACGGTTGATTCAGTGCCAGTAGTCCGAGAGTTTGCCGATGTTTTTCCTTCTGATCTTCCTGGCATGCCTCCGGACCGTGATATTGATTTCTGTATTGACTTGGCTCCAGGCACTCAGCCTATATCTATCCCACTGTACCTTATGTCTCCTAAGGAGCTGAAGGAGAAGTTGGAGGAGACTTTAGCAAAGGGGTTTGTTAGGCCCAGTGTATCGTCGTGGGGTGCACCAGTGCTATTCGTGAAGAAGAAGGATGGGACTATGCGAATGTGCATTGATTACCGCCAGTTGAACAAGGTCACCATCAAAAACAAGTATCCATTGCCCCGTATTGATGATTTGTTCGATCAGTTGCAGGGTGCTAGGGTGTTCTCTAATATTGACCTGAGGTCAGGGTATCATCAGCTGAAGATTTGGGATTCAGATGTTCCGAAAATCGCATTAAGGACAAGATATGGCCACTATGAGTTCCTGGTGATGTCATTTGGCTTGACTACTGCTCCAGCAGCATTTATGGATCTGATTAACAGAGTGTTTAGACCCTATATCGATTCTTTTTTCATCGTCTTCATTGACGACATCTTGATATACTCACGTAGCGTAGGGGAGCACGAGCAGCATTTGAGAGTAGTGCTTCAGACCTTGCGAGAGTAGAAGCTTTATGCTAAGTTCTCCAAGTGTGAGTTTTGGCTAGAGTCAGTGGCATTCTTAGGGCATATAGTGATAGGAGAGGGTATTAAGGTGGATCCCAAGAAGATTGAGGCAGTTCAGGGTTGGCCACGTCCTACTTCAGTGACCGAGATCAGGAGCTTCTTGGGGTTAGCAGGCTATTACCGGTGATTTATGCAGGGCTTTTCATCTATTGCATCACCTCTGACCAGATTGACCCAAAATGTTGCCCCGTTCTGTTGGTCCGATGATTGCGAGGAGAGCTTCCAGAAGCTCAAGACGGCTTTGACCACGACACCAGTTCTTGTATTGCCTTCCGGTTCAGGGATGTATACGGTATATTGTGATGCTTCTCGCGTTGGCTTGGGGTGTGTATTGATGCAGGAGGGGCGAGTTATTGCATATGCTTCACGTCAGCTGAAGGTTCATGAGAAAAATTACCCAGTGCACGATCTAGAGTTGGCGGCGATTATTCATGCTCTTAAGATATGGAGGCACTACTTATATGGAGTGCCATGTGAAGTTTATACATACCATCGCAGCTTGCAGTATTTTTTCAAGCAGAGGGACCTTAATTTGAGGCAATGCAGGTGGCTTGAGTTACTAAAGGATTATGACATCACCATTCTTTATCATCCAGGCAAGGCAAATGTGGTTGCGGATGCCTTGAGTAGGAAGGCGGAGAGCATGGGTAGCTTGGCATTCATTCCTGCTGAGATGAGACCATTAGCTTTGGATATTCGGTCTTTAGCTAACAGACTTGTGAGATTGGACATTTCAGAGCCCAGACGAGTCCTAGCATGTGTGGTTGCTCAGTCTTCGTTATTGGAGGAGATTAAGGCCCGACAGCTCGATGATCCACATTTGGCAATTCTCAGAGAAACGGCACTTCAAAGAGGTGCCAAGGAGATTTCTATTGGCGAGGATGGTGTGTTACGGCTTCAGGGCCGTGTATATGTTCCTAATGTTGATGGCTTGAGAGAGAGGATCTTAGAGGAGGCCCACAGTTCGAGATACTCCGTTCATCCAGGTGCTACGAAGATGTATCATGACTTGAGGCAGCATTACTGGTGGCGGAGTATGAAGAAGGACATTGCGGAGTATGCAGCTAAATTTTTGAATTGCCAACAGGTCAAGCATGAGCACCGGAGGCCAGGTGGCCTACTTCAGCGGATGCCCATTCCGGAATGGAAGTGGGAGCGCATCACTATGGATTTCGTGGTTGGGCTGCTGCGGACTCAGCGGAAGGTTGATTCAGTGTAGGTTATTGTGGATAGATTGACCAAGTCCGCACATTTCATTCCAGTGGTGACTACTTATACGATAGAGAGGTATGCTCAAATTTACATTCGAGAGATAGTGAGATTGCACGGTGTGCCGGTCTCCATCATATCAGACAGAGGCCCTAAGTTCACTTCCCATTTCTGGAGAGTTGTTCAGAGTGAGTTGGGGACCCGCTTGGAGCTTAGCACGACATTTCATCCTCAGACAGACGGGCAGTCGAAGCGGACAGTTCAGATTTTAAAGGATATGCTCAGATCATGTGTGATTGACTTTGGAGGGCAGTGGGACCAGTTCTTACCCTTGGCAGAGTTTGCATATAATAACAGCTATCAGTCCAGCATAGAGATGGCCCCGTATGAGGCATTGTATGGTTGGCGTTGTCGTTCTCATATCGGATGGTTTGAGCCTGGTGAGGCTAAGTTGCTTGGTACAGATTTGGTTCAGGATGCCTTGGATAAGGTAAGGCTGATTTAGGAGAGGCTTCGCATAGCTCAGTCCAGGCAGAAGAGTTACGCAGATCAGAAGGCGCGTGATGTATTATTCATGGTTGGCGAGAAGGTTCTCTTGAAGGTTTCGCCCATGAAAGGCATTATGAGGTTCGGGAAGAAGGGCAAGTTAAGCCCAAGGTTTATTGGCCCCTTTGAGGTGTTGAGGCGAGTGGGAGAGGTTGCCTATGAGCTTACCTTACCTCCCAGTTTATCAGGAGTTCATCCAGTCTTCCATGTGTCGATGCTCCGAAAGTATCATGCCGACTATTCGCATGTGCTAGATTTCAGTACCATTCGGTTAGATGAGAGCTTGGGCTACGAGGAGGAGCTAGTTGCCATCGTTGATAAATAGGAACGCCAGCTGAGGTTCAAAAGGATTTCTGCGGTAAGAGTTCAGTGGAGGGGCCAACCAGTCGAGGAGGCGACCTGGGAGTCCGAGAAGGACATGCGGAGCCGATATCCTCACTTATTCAGCAGTCCAGGTACTTTTTTATGTCCGTTCGAGGATGACCATTTGTTTAAGAGGTGGAGGATGTAACGACCCGACTGGTCATTTTGCATTTTTGAACCCCGTTCCCTTAGATAATACTTTCCGCACTTGTTTTAGCTAATTTATGACTTGCAGGGACAGGCGGTTTGGAAGTTAGAAGAGTTTTGGGCAAGAATAAGTCTAGTTGTTTCTTTAAGTTTCTTTAAAAAGGCCAAGTTTGACTTCGGTCAATATTTTGGGGAAACGGACTCGGAATTATGATTTGACAATTTCTGAGGGTCCGTGGGAAAATATGGGACCTGGGCCTATGCCCGGAATCAAATTCCGAGGTCCCTAGCCCAAGTAATGGAATTTTTAGTAAAATTGTTAAGTTTAAGTTTCAAAGATTCTAATAAACTAAGAAATCATTGTTTTCATAGGTATCGGGTTCGGATTTCGATTCCGAAACTTGGTACAAGTCCGAAATATCAGTTAAGACCTATCCGTAAAAATTTGGTGTCAATCCGAGTAGTTTAAGGGCGTTTTGACCCGTTGAAGGAGAATTAAGAACTTGAAGTTCAATGAATTGATTCATTTGGTTTTGGGGGTTGATTCCTCGATTTAGCGTTCTTTTGGGTGTTTCAAGAGTTTGAATAGGTCCGCCTCGTGATTTCAGACTTGTCGGTATGTTCGGGCGGGGCTCGGAAGCCCCGAACGTCAAATGGTCGAGGTTCGAGTGAAGTTGAAAACTTAGGAAAAATCACATCTGCTGCTTCTGTCATAACCGCTTATGCGGCTCTTAGACTGCAGAAGCAAGACCGCAGAAACAGTCGCCTAATCGCGGAAGCGGAAAGGACCAAGTGCTAGAAAATCGCAGAAGCTGCCCCGAGGACCGCAGGAGCGGTACGGTCCGGCCCAGCTCCCTCTATTTCGCAGAAGCGGCCCTGGGATCGCATAAGCGATTCCGCCTATGCGGCCCCCCAGACCGCGAAAGCGGTCGAGGCCCAGTTGCCAAAAGCCGTATAAGCGGCCATTTTCCGCAGAAGCGGGATTTGCTCTGCAGAAGCAAAAATCGCTGGGGACAGAAGCTCATTTAATACGAGCTCAAGCTCATTTCTTCCATATTTCCATCAACACTTCGGCGATTTTGGGGTTTTAAAGAGAGAGTTTCCACACATAATGCAAGGTAAGTAATTCCCACTCATTTTTATTTCAAATACATAAACATTAGGTAGGTTTAACACTAAAATTAGGTAAAATTCAAGAGATTAGAGTTAGACCTAGGGTTTAACCAAAACTAAGATTTAATCCTATAATTTGCTACAAAATGAACTAGAAATCATATATTTGTGATCCTTAGGTGATAGAGAACAACTCCCTTCGAAAAATATTGGAATCCGAGCACGTGGGCCCGGGATCGGAATTTAGGAAACTCATATTTATGGGTAGGAAATTGTTTAAACAATTAGAATACAACCTTGTCAGCTCTTATTGACTAGTTCTTGCTTATTTTAATTAGTTGGTGCTCGTTTGGCTATGAATTGAGGGTTGAGCTTATTCTTGATATCGGAAGTGCGCTTCGGGGCGAGGTGAGTCTCCTTTCTAACCTCGTAAGAGGGAATTGTCCCCTTAGGATCTATGTTTGAGTATTTGTTGCTAAATGTGGGGACTACGCACGCGTTAGGTGACGAGAGCCCGTGTGTAGCTACTACTATGTTAAATGTCCGGGTAGCTTAGGACCTACAGCATGCCTATTAAATATAGCTCATATGTTAAATCGTTGTCATGAACACCTAGTGTGTACTAGAGAATTAAAAAGGGAATATGAACGTGTTTCTACAGTTATTTGAGTTTTATTTGGTATCTTTGACTATTTATGTGTCATGTGTGTGAACTTGATATTTTTTCTTAATTGTGGATCGGGTCGATCGCCTCGGTATGAATAGATGCATCTATAGGTGCGACGTCGACCCTCGGCAAGTGCACAGTTTATTTCAGTTGGTTCGGGTCGTCGCCTCGGTATTATGTGCGCATGTTAATTGTAGAAAAGCTTATACATGCTTTGTTTTGCCATTATCTCACATGGTATATTATAAACTTGATGCTGTGAAATTCTTGACACATATCACTTGCCATATACTGTTGATACTTGTAAATTCCATGATTTGAACACATCATATATATATATATATATATATATATAAAATGTTTGACCTTAGTAAGTATCGAGTCGAACTCCCGTCTCTACTTCTTCGAGACTAGACGGGATACTTACTGGGTACATATTGTTTATGTACTCATGCTACACTTTTGTACTTAAATGTACAGGGTTTGAAGCAGGTGGATCCGGACGTCACTCTGGTGCATATCAGTGAGCGCTTCTGGGACTTCTACGGTGAGCTGCACTCCCTTCTTGCCGATCCGCAGCCGAAGAAGTCTTCCTTGTATTTTTTTTGTTATTTCTGTCTATCCTGATTCAGACCGTAGGATAGGGTATTATTCATGTTATGTATATTCTACTAGTTGCCCGTAGCTTGTGACACCAGGTTCTGGCACACATAGTAGTAGACGTTATTTTTGGGTTGTATGCCTGTCTTTACATCTTATCGATCTTTACTGGTTTATTTCTTAAATTGGGAAAAGATTTTTTTTATGACTTGGGTAAGGGGGGAAATGGGAATTTAATTATTCTTCCGCGTAGGCTGGCCTGACAAATGGTGCAGGCGCCATCATGACCTATTTTGGAAAATGGGTCGTGACATGGGTACAAATTGACAGGTTAAGCATTTAGTTCAACAGCAAGGAACGATCACCCAATAGTACCAACATATAGCTTGGACAGGGTTCTAACATGACTGCCAGCTCAATAGATCTAATACAGGAAAAAATACGGGCAATAACAAGATTTATCAACGATTCAGTTCCGTGGAATCGACCAAGTCACAATTCTTACGGTGCACGCCTACATGCATGTCACCTAGCACATGCATCACCTCAACACCATTCACATAACACGAAATTCGGGGTCTCATACCCTCAGAACCCAGTTTAGAAGTGTTACTTACATCTAGATGTGAAAATCCCTACTCTGACAAGCCCTTGCCTCGCGAAACAGCCTCCAAAAGCCTCGAATCTAGTCATAAACAATTCAATATAATCAACACGGGCTAAAGGAATCAATTCCATAAGAAAATACTAAGTTCTCAATCAAAAGTCAAAAGTCAACTCAAAATCGGCTTTCGGGTCCACGTCTTAGAATCCAATAAAAGTCACGAAATCCGAAAACACATTCAACTACGAGCCCAATCATATCAAATTTACCAAAATCCAATACCAAATCGACACCCAAATCCCCAATTTACACTCTAAAGCCCTACCCTCAAAGTCCTAAAATTACACCTCAAAACCACACAATCTAGGTGGAAAATTCAGTGGAGAAACATAATTATTGAATAAATTTAACCACATGTGGCTTACCTCAATGAACCCCTCGAAAATCCTCTCAAAATCACCAAATCTTGAGCTTGGAATATTCAAAAGGGTAAAAGAAAAAAAACTATGGAACCCTCGATTTAATATTCTGCCGAGGCTTCTTCGCTTTTGCGGTCCAAAAATATACTTCTGTGGTACTTCTTTTGCGGTCACTAATGTGCTTCTGCGCAAAACACTCCACCCCCGACCTCGTACACCAGTGGTCAAGTTTTCGCATTTGCGGGTGCGCTCCTGTGCGATTGAGGTTCGCTTCTGCAAACACCCCTTCCAACTCACTCTCCGCTTCTGCGATAACATTCTCGCTTATGCGACCACGTAGGTGCGGACAATCCTTCGCACCTACAACTACAACCTTCCTCACTCCTGGTTGCATCTAGGTATTAGAGATGACACATGCGAGCTCGAACCTGCGATCAAGGCTCCGCATGTGCGACTGCACCAGCAACTCCGGCTTCAGCAATCCTTCAAACTCCAAATTTGATCTGTTAACAATCCGAACTCCACCCAAGTCTCCCGTGACCTCAACCAATTATACCAATAAGTCCTAAATTAGTATATGAACTTAGTCGAGCTTACAAATCTCATCAAACAATGCTAAAACCATGAATCGCGCGTCTATACAATCCTAACAAACTATTGAACTTTTAACTCCTGTATTCGATGTCCAAACCAATCATATCACGTTCGATTGACCTCAATTTTTTCACATAAGTCACAAATGATACCACGGACCTACTCCAACTTCCGGAACCCCAATTCGAGTTCAGTAACCACAACGTCCACCCTTGGTCAAACTTCTAAATTTTCAACTTTAGCTATTTCAAGTCTAATTCAAGTACGGACTTCGAAATTACAATGCGGTCACACTCCTAAGTCTAAAATCGCCCAACGAAGCTAATGGGACCATCAAAACTCCATTCTGGAGTCTTTTACATATAAATCAACATCTGATCAACCATTTCAACTTAATCTTTCAACCTTGAAACTAAGTGTCTCAACTCATTTTGAAACCTCTCTGGGCCCGAACCAACAACCCGACAAGTCACATAACAACTGTAAAGCATAAAATGAGCAGTAAATGGGGCGAACGGGTCTACAACTCTCAAAACGACCGACCGGTCGTTACAACTTCACAAAAAACGAGTTAAGATTACATATCTCAGAAAACATTATACATTTGTTTCTTTGTGTGTAAGAGTAACTAGTAGACGTACTCGCGCGATGCGCGGTCAATATTTAAAATATTAATTAAATTAAATGGTGATCGGGCTTGTTTGGACATATTAGATCGCATTGCTTTAATAAATTTCAATTGTCATCTTATTTGTCAATACAATATACTCAATAATAAAATCTCTATTAAATTAAAGAGACTTATATAGTCATTGAATAAATTTTTTTCTATATTTTTCTTTACTACATTATCCAATAGTTAGTGTTTTTACATTGTTAACAGAAATATTTATTAGCATCTTACTTTGTTTAATATTTTTGTCTACTCCCTTTGTTTTTGATATAAGAGAAAATATATATTTTATTAATCTTGAAATATTTTTTATTTTAAAATTTTATTTTGTTGTTCTCAAAAATATTATTAGACTTTAATGAATAAAATCTCTATCAAATTAAAGGTATATAGTCGGCGAATAAATTTTTTAATATGTATCTTTTATTATATTATCTAATATTTAGTATAATTATATTGTTAATAAAAAATTATTAGCATATTACTTGTTTAATAATTTTATCTGATATTTTTTATATAATATAATAGAAAATATATTTTTAGTATTATTAATATATATTTTTTTTATTTTATTCTATTATTCTCTATAATTTTTTCGAATAAATAAAGTTTTTATTTTAAAAAAGAAAAACGGAAATTATTAAAAAAATAAAGAAATTGACCAACCTAAACCAACCCTCACCATATTTGAGTAGTTAAATTTAGGTAATTAATTTTTTTTTGTCTTTATTTTTTTTATCATTTTATTTTTAAATAATTTTTGAATATGAAAATTTGTTGGAACTTTGTCCTAAAATTTGACACTTAATAAATTTTTGTTGATACATTAGGCATCATCAAATTGATTTGATTCTCCTATTCTATAGCTAGAATAGATATTGTCTTAATTTTAATGAATAAAATCTCTATTTAATTTAACGAAATTATATAGTTGTCGAATAACTTTTTTATTTTATATTTTTCTTTATTATATTATCCAATATTTAGTATAATTACATTGTTAATAAAAATTATTAGCATATTACTTATTTAATATTTTTGTCTACTACTTTATTTTTGTAATATAATAGAAGATATTTATTTTATTACTCTTGAATGGTTTTTTTATTTTAAATTTTATTATATTGTTCTCAATATCATTTTTTGAATTTGAATGAATAAATATAATTTTTATTTCAAAAGAGAAGAACGAAAATGGTTTTTTTTTAAATTAAACAAAAAAATTAACTAACCTAAACGAATCCTTACATTGTTAAAAGAAATTATTAGCATATTACTTGTTTAACAATTTTGTCTGCTAATTTCTTTTTTGTAATATAATAGAAGATAAATAATTTTAGATAGTTAATTTCTTTGTTAATTTCTAATAATTAATTATTAACTAAATAACTAATTGTTATGTTGCTTTTTTTAGGCTACCACTTGAATTAATGTGGTGCCTTTTTTATTTTTAATAATATATAGATTGTCGCTTCAGATTCAATGCTATAACTATAAGAGCTAATATTGATCTAAGAGGATAACTTAAAAATAAGAGTTTGTAATATTTTCACTTTTTAAATCATTGCTTGAAGAGGGTGTGATTTCTTTTTTTAAAGTATTATGTTCATTAATAATTTTGTAATTAAAAAAATGAGGCCTAAAGCAATTTACCTCCGTGTTAATGAAATTCAAAATAAAAATCTCTTACTCTAAAGTTCAGTGGGTCGACTAGGCCTATATAAATTTAGAAATCCGATACTAATAGGTTTATCCGATGAAAAAATAAAACGAAAGAAATTCATTCTCTTGCACACTTTGTTATCTATANACTCTAAAGTTCAGTGGGTCGACTAGGCCTATATAAATTTAGAAATCCGATAATAATGGGTTTATTCGATGAAAAATAAAACGAAAGAAATTTGATTCCCTTGCGCACTTTGTTATCTATGCTTCTCTCAATCAAAACTCAAGATAACAAAAAGGGCTAAATGGAAGACACTCATTGCACCAAAGATGTCACTATTGGAGAAGCCTTAAGATTTAATCTATACGGACATAATGAAGAAGGTGCAGAGCTATGATGATTCCACCACGAAAAAGTTTGCTGAGTTCATCTAACAAGTTTTCTCCTTCCCATTTCTCGAGATCTCTGAATGATCTAAAAAAAAATTAAAAAAAAAAAAAATTGAGATTCGTTTCTATCAACAACAAGAATTTCAAAGAAGACACAATCTCCTTTTATGACCATGATTGTCATGTGGTCATCTATTAACACTGTGACATTCGGACAAATTAAATAATAGTAGCTTATTTCCTCTTGATAATGATGTTTCTTCAATGAAGGAAATGACACATTTCTTGTTCCTGCGTCTTCCGCTGTTATTGTAGTCCGCTGCAATGTTTACTCTTAGATATAAACTATAAAGAGGTATCCTACGTGTTGCTTGTCGTTTACTCGTTTATGGATGTTGACAATTGTTTGTTTATTTGCTTTTGGGTCGTGATAATTAATTAACCATATGCTTTTGGATCGTGACAACTAATTAACTACAAATATGCAGTCCAAACGTGTTCACCATGTGTCTCCAATCCAACTCAAACTCCTCCCACAGATTCCAAATTATAAAGTCGGTCAGTAAAACTTAAATAGTCTAAAGTTTAAATGGCTAATAACTTGCACAAAAAAACTTTACATATCAGATACCTATCTAATGACAATAACATAGTCTAGTAAAACATTTTGCAAATTTTTAATAGAAGGGTGTCAAGCCAGCTCCCAACTCTTTACACACTAGCTAGACAAGTTTCCCCTGTTTAATTTCTACTAGTAGTCATACCCGTGCGATGCGCGATTAATATTAAAAAGAAAAAATTAAATTATAATCATTCTTGTTTGATACTATTAAAGCGTATTACTTTAATAAATTTTAATTGTCATTTTATTTGTCAATACGATATACACAACCCTCATCGATATTTGAGTAGTTAATTTCTTTGTTATTTTTTAATAAATAATTTTTTTATTATTAACTAATTATGTCATCTGACTTTTATCTAGGCTACCACTTGTATTAATGTGTTGCCTTTTTCTTTGGCTTTTAATAATATATAAATAGATTATTAGCATATTACTTGTTTAATATCTTTGTCTGCTATTTTTTTGTAATATAATAGAAGATATACATTTTATTACTCTTGAAAATATATCTTTTTT
>MU716965.1:31627-77222 GCA_026770625.1 Nicotiana glauca | reverse complement strand
CAAATTATTGTAACAAAAATTATTTATTTTGATTTTGGAATTCTTTACTTGGGGTAAAAATTACGTGCTCACAGTCCACGTCCACCTCCACGTCGAACTAGCCGTAACAGTCCGCTACTCCAGCTGCTGCGTCGTCGACCATTCGACCATTTCAGTCCACCAGTCCACCTCCAGCTACGCCCAGCATCACCCCAGCCCGTCGCTGACCATCTTCAGTCCGAAGAACCAACAGACCGCTTCTTCCTTACGTCCAAATGATCCCTTTCGCTCCAGCTTCTCATACCAGTCCGTAACAGCCAACATCTCGGTTCGTGTCGGTCTCGTTCGAGTTTGAGTCGTTTGGTCGTTGGTTTCCAGTCGAGGCTCTATTCGCATCTTTGTCCGCTATTCGAGCTTCAGGATGGTCTTGTAAAGGTCCACCTCTTAAACTTGTTTTTAAGTTCATACCTTACTGTTAATTTTTAATAAATGTTAAATCAAGTTTATGCATATTTTGTGATAGAATGCCATTTTTCTTTAGTCTAATGTTTGTCCTGCTGGACTTAGTGTGCTAATTTAATCGGTTATTCGAATGCTTAATTGATATGGGATGAATCCGTTGTAACTTAAAGATAATTTCCTTAGACTAGTTAAATATTTGTGTCATGTTCACGATTAGTTAAATATTTGCTTTAACCTTCACGCTATCTGCTTGAACCCCTCTAGGATTTTAGTCAAGTGTTTGTTCTATTAAAAATGTAATTGATTTAAAACAGATGAAACTTAGTATTATATGGCTAATCAATTCTTCAAATTATCGTAGTTGCTTTAGGTTTGCCTTTTAAAATAAAAATGAGACGAGCCTCGCCAAACAAAAAATGCATAAGTTGCGGGGCCCTCATAAATGTATATATTAAAATACTTAGACTTCGGGATGTGCCGTTTAGCGAATTGCACGGCTCCTCCAAAAATAATAACGCGTTAGTCACTTTAGGCGCGCTTTTAATAATTTACTTTCTTAAACATGGGGGCACATTTATGTGACCCAAATCCAAATCTCGACGAAGTCGAAATGTGTTAAAGGCCACAGGCGTACTGGTACGGTATGGCCCGAAGTACATTTTCACGACGTTGCAATTCTCTTTTTAAAATAATAAATAATAAAAGCGGTTTATTAGACTTTAAATAATAAATGAGACGAGCCTCGCCAAATAACACGCAAATTGCGGGGCCCTCAATAGATGGTTATTTTAAATGCTTAGATTTAGGGACATGCCGTTTAGCGAATTTCACGGTCTTCTCAAAATAGCGATACGCTAGTCACTTTAGGCGCGCCTTTAATAATTTATTTTCTTAAACTCAGGTGCACATTTATGTGACCAAAATCCAAATCTCAACGAAGTCAAAATGTGTTAAGGCCACAGGCGTACTGGTACGGTGTGGTCCGAAATACATTTTCACGACGTTGCAAGTCTTTGTTAAAATAATAATAATAATATCAAAAACGGTNTTTCCTCGATTCGGGATTCAACCGGTGACTTGGGACACCATAAATCTCTCAAGTGGCGACTCTGAATCTCAATAATAAATCCCGTTTCGATTGTCCTTTAATTGGAAAAAACTCCCTTCTACCACGCCCTTCGCGGGGTGCGGTAGCGCCAAAAGGAGGTGTGACAATCCTCTCCCACTTCCACTCGGGGAGCTCAATCCTCTGAAACAAACCACCGGGCCTCTGATGCTCATACTTGACCTGTTGATAGTTCAAACACCGAGGCACATACGCAACAATATCCTTCTTCATCCTACGCCACCAATAATGCTACCGCAAGTCCTGATACATCTTCGTGGTGCTCGGGTGAATAGAATACCGAGAAATATGGGCCTCCGCTAAGATTAACTCTCGAATCCCATCAAAATTGGGCACACAAACTCGCCCCTGAAATCTCAAAACACCATCATCATCTAAGGTCACCTTCGTGGCACCCCCACTCTGCACCGTGTCTCTTAGGACTCACAAAAGGGGATCATCAAACTATCGATCACGGATACGCTCCAATAGAGAAGAACGAGCGACCGTGCAAGCTAACACTCTACTAGGCTCAGAAATATCTAATCTCACCAATCGATTGGCCAAAGCTTGAACATCTACAACAATCGGTCTCTAGCTGCCGGAATATAAGCAAGACTACCCATACTGGCAGACTTCCTATTCAATGCATCGGCCACTACATTGGCCTTACCCGGGTGACACAAGATAGTAACATCATAATCCTTCAACAACTCTAACCACCTTCACTGCCTCACATTCAACTCCTTCTGCTTGAACAGGTACTGAAGGCTCTTGTGATCCGTGTACACCTCACACGTCATGCCATATAGATAACGCCTCCAAAACTTCAAAGCATGAACAATAGCTGCCGACTATAGATCATGAACCGGATAATTCTTCTCGTGGATCTTCAACTGTCTCGAAGCATAGGCAATGACTTTGCCATCCTGCATCAATACTGCATGAAGCCCGATACGGGAAGCATCACAATAAACTAAGTAAGGCCCTAAACCCGTGGGCAAAACCAACACCGGTGCCATGGTCAGAGCTGTCTTGAGCTTCTGAAAGCTCGCCTCATACTCATATGACCATCTGAACTGGGTGCCCTTCTGGGTCAATCTGGTCATCTGGGCTGCAATAGATGAAAATCCCTCCACGAACTGACTGTAATAACCTGCTAACCCCAAGAAACTATGAATCTCGGTCGCTGAAGCTGGTCAAGGCCAATTCTTAACTGCCTCAATCTTCTTCGGGTCCACCTGAATACCCTCTGCTGATACAATATGACCCAGAAATGCAATCGAACTCAACCAGAACTTGCACTTCGAAAACTTAGCATATAACTGACGATCCTTCAGAGTTTGAAGAACCACTCTGAGGTGCTGCTCGTGCTCTTCCTGGCTGCGGGTGTACACCAGAATATTATCAATAAAGACTATCACGAATAAGTCTAGATATGTCCTGAACACCCGGTTCATCAACTCCATAAATGCTACTGGGGCATTGGTCAACCCAAACGACATGACTAAAAACTCATAGTGCCCATACCGAGTGCGGAATGCTGTCTTAGGGACATCAGGCGCCCTAATCCTCAGCTGATGGTAGCCAGATCTTAAGTCTATCTTTGAAAACACCATTGCTCCCTGAAGCTGGTCAAACAAATCATCAATCCTCGACAGTGGATACTTATTCTTTATCGTCACTTTGTTCAATTGTCGGTAATCAATACACATCAGCATCGAACTATCTTTCTTCTTCACAAATAATACCGACGCACTCCAAGGAGAAACACTAGGCCTGATAAAACCCTTCTCTAGTAAATCCTGCAACTGGTCCTTTAACTCTTTCAACTCTGGCGGGGCCATGCGATACGACAGAATAGAAATGGGCTGCGTGCCCGGAGCCAGATCAATACAAAAATCAATATCCCTATCAGGCGGCATACCCGACAGGTCTGAAGGGAAAACCTCAGGGATTTCTCGAACAATAGGAACATAGTCAATAGAAGGAACCTCTGCGCTGGAGTCGCGAACATACGCCAGATAAGCTAAACACCCCTTCTCGACCATGCATCGAGCCTTAACATATGAAATAACACTACGGGTGGCATGACCTGGGGCCCCTCTCCACTCTAGTCAGGGCAATTCTGGTAAAGCCAAGGTCACGATCTTGGCGTGACAATCCAAGATAGCATGATATGGGGACAACCAATCCATCCCTAATATAACGTCAAAATCCACCATATCTAAAAGCAATAAATCAACACGGGTCTCAATACCCTCAAACACAACCACATAGGAACGATGTACCCGGTCGACCACTATAGAGTCACCCACCAGCGTAGATACATAAACAGGAAAGTCCAAAGCATAACTAGACATAGCCAGGTAGGGTGCAAAATAGGATGACACATATGAATATGTAGACCCAGGGTCAAATAGCTCTGAAGAATCTCTATCACAAACCAGAATAGTACCTGTAATAACGGCATCTAACGACTCAGCCTCTAGTCTGGCCGGCAAAGCATAAAACCGAGGCTCAGCCCCACCTCCCTAAACTGTGTCTCTAGGATGATCGGCTACCGGTTGACCCCTACCTCTGGTGGTCCGGCCTCTACCTCTACGGTCTCGACCTCCACCTCTATGATCCCTACCCTGCCCCTGGCTGGCTGGACAAGCTGTGGGTCACCTGGTACCTGAATCATGGGGCGAGAGCCCTGCTGCTACGACTGTGTACCCCTCAATCTCGGGCAAGCTCTCCTAATGTGACCATACTCACCACACTCATAACATCCCTCCGTACGATGAGACTGGACCTGACGACCCGAATAACCTCCACGAAAACTCTAAAGAGGCGGTGCACTGATGGGAGCTGGCGGTGCACTGAGTGACTGCTGATCGGAATAATGCCCACGAAAACCACGATCACCTGGGGCACCCTGCAAAACCTGGAGGGCTGACTGAAAGGGCCTGGAAGGCTGACCCCTATCATAAGAATCCCTGCCTTCAGATGAGGCACCACTGAATCGACCTGAGTGACGGGGTCTCTTGTCTGTCCTATGACCACCCCCCTGTGGTAGAACCATCTCAATCCTCCGGGCCACATTGGCCGCCTCATGAAAAGTAATGTCACTACCCGCCACTCTGACAATCTGAAGACGAATAGGCTGGATCAAACCATCAATAAATATCCTCACCCTCTCCCTCTCAGTGGGGAGTATGACGAGGGCGTGGCGAGCTAGATCGATAAACCGAATCTCATACTGAGTGACTGTCATAGAACCCTGCCGGAGGCACTCAAACTACCTCCGGAAAGCATCCTACTGAGTAACGGGAAGAAACTTTTCTAGAAACAACTCTGAAAACTGATCCCAAGTCAAAGGCGGCGACCCTGGCTGGTCTGGCTAAATAGTAATCCCTCCACCAAGTCTTGGCGGATCCAGATAGACGAAAATCTGTAAAATCAACTCCATTGGATTCCACAATGCTCATGTCCCGAAGAACCTCGTGGCAGCTATATAAGAAATCCTGGGGGTCCTCAGAAGAAGCTCCGCTGAATGTAGCATTGAAGAGCTTGGTGAACCTGTCCAGCCTCCACAAAGCATCTATGGACATAGCCGCTCCATCACCGGCCTGTGCAACTACCCCCAACTGAACTGCCACAGCTGGCTGGACCGGTAGAATCTGAGTCTGGGGAGCTACCTGCTCCGGAGTACGTGCAACAGGAGTCTGGGCTCCTCCTCTAGCATGGAAGTGCCTGGTGCCACAGAAAGTAATCCTGCTCGAGTGACACTCTCCATGAGGCCAACCAACTGGACCAAGGCATCCTAAAGAACTGGGGTAGCAATAAACCCCTCTAGGACCTGAGCTGGGCCCACCGGAACTGTCTGGGCTGGGGCCGAAACCTCCTCGTCAAGGTCAACCTGAGGCTTCGCCACTGGTGGTGCTACTGGTGGCTGGGCTCTGCCCCTACCTCGGCCCCTAGCATGGCCACGTCCTCTGCCCCTAGCTGGAGCTGCTTGGGGCTCAGACTGCTTATCAGTGGATGAGGAAGCGCGTGTTCTCGCCATCTGTGAAAGAATATAGTAGAAATTCAATTAGCATTGAGAAACCAAATCGCACGACAAGAAAGAAAAAATGAGAGATTTTTTCCCCTAACTCAGTAGCCCCTGGGGAGTGAGTACAGACGTCTCCATACCGACCCCTCAGACTCTACTAAGTTTGTCCGTGAGTTGTGAGACCTATGTAACCTAGTGATCTGATACCAACTTGTCACGACCCGGATTTCCTACCATCGGGATCGTGATGGCGCCTACTCGTGGTAGCTAGGCAAGCCAACTTATTTACTATTTTATTAATAAACAAATCTGTCAATAATTTATAAAATCAATAAGAAATATAGAATTAAATAATGATAATAATAGCAGAAATCTAATTTATAAGTCTAAATCAAACGCGGAATAGTCAATATTAGCCTCTACCCAAGATTTGGTGTCACATTACTCACGAACCACTAAGAATATACTAAATACAAAGGTCTGAAAGAAACATAAAAAATGTCTGTCTCGAAACAAGGAGGCAACAGTCTAAAAGAGAACATAAGAAAGAGACGCCGGGACTGCGAATGCCTGCAAGTCTACCTCGATCTCGTAAAATGGAAGCCTACTCCCGTACTAATGCTGTTGCTGCTCCTCAAAACTTGGACCTGTGCAAAAATGCACAGAAGTGTAGTATCAGCACAACTAACCCCATGTTCTGGTAAGTGTCTAGCCTAACCCCGGCGAAGTAGTGACGAGGCTAGACCGGACACCACATAAACCTGTGCAGTTATAAATATACAACGATAACAAAATATCAAACAACTAACAATATAGAAGGGGGGGGGGAATATGCTATGGGGAGATAACCATAGTAACAGTAATCTCGAGTAACAAACTAAAGCAGCTAAGATTCACAATGAACAAGGAATAAATACTCAATCTAAACACATGGTATCAATAACTGTTGCGGCGTGCAACCTGGTCCATAATTACCATTATTGCGGCGTGCAACCCAATCCACAAATACCAATGTTGCGGTGTGTAACCAGACCCATATCATTTATCATGTATCATTGTTGCGGCGCATAACCCGATCCTCATATGTTATTGTTGCGGCGTGCATCCCGATCCTCAATATTATTGTTGCGGTATGTAACCCGATCCATATCATTCAACAATATGACTCTCCAAACAACACTCACAATTAAGGGGCATAAAAATAAGCAAATATTTGACGAAATCCCGGCAAGGGAGAGAATCCAACAAGTTCAACCAAACGTCCCGACAACGGAATAATCAACAACGCTTTCTCTTTCTGACTTTTCTTCTGTTATAGTCCACTCTACCATTTTGAGCCAATGCTCCCAAGAATCAAGTCATTTCATATACTTTCAATATTCATATCACAATTCAAGCCAATGATTCTAGGTATCAAATAATTATATCACCATTCACATATTATTCACAACATATAGAATCCTCCAATAAGCACGAAATTCACAACCAATTCATGATAATCACTCTATAAGGACTCACGATCATGCTAGATACCAATGTATAGATACTCGTCACCATGCCTATACATTGTACTCGATTACATAGCAATTAGCAACAAGACTAAAATCCTATTCCCTCAAGCTAGGGTTAAACCAAACACTTACCTCAAATCCTTGAAATCCACTTAATCCTCAACTATCGCTTTACCTCGCGGTTCCACCTCTAATTTGCTCGAATCTAATCACAAATTGCTCAATTACTTTAATAAACACTATATGAATTAATTTGAATGCATAAAAATGAATCTCCCAAGTTTTTCCCAAAAATTCCAAAATTTCCCCCGGGCCCACATGGTCAAAACCCGAGGTTCAAACCAAAACCCGGTTACCCATTCCCCACGAATTCAAATATGTAATTTGTTTTGAAATCGGACCTCAAATCGAGGTCCAACTCCCCGATTTCTAGAAAACCTAGGTTCTACCCAAAAATCCCAATTTCACCCATGAAAATCCTTGATTTTTAAGTGGAAAACATGTTTAATGACGTTAAAGATTGAAATAATTGAGTAAAAATAAAATTACAATTGATTTGGTATGAAGTTTACTCTTGAAAAATCGCCTATGGTGTTTGGATTTTGAAAGAATGGTGAAAAGTGATGAAAATTCGACTAAGTATAAAATTTGCTGGGCCTCGGATGTGGGAATTGCGAACTGGGTTCACAATTGCGAACCCAACAGGGCTGGGAATTGCGAGATTTTAGTTCGCATTTGCGAACTTGGGCCATTTGGGGAAGGTTTGCATTTGCGAACATTTGGTCGTTATTGCGAAGTCACTCCCTTCGCATTTGCGAGCCACTGGTCGCATTTGCGATCATAGCCCATATTTACCCTTCTTCGCATTTGTGAAGAAAAATCCACATTTGCGAGACCATAAGACCTGGGCCTTCGTCGCATTTGCGATGGGCCGTTCACAAATGCGAAGCCTGCAGTCTGAAACACCAGCTGGTTTTTCAAGGGTTCAAATGCACTCACGACCTATCCGAAATTCACACGAGCCCTCGGGCCTCCAAACCAAATATCTACCCAACCTTAAAAACATCGTACGGACTTTCTCGTGCGATCAAATTGCCAAAATAACATCTTATACATAGAATCAGGCCTCAAAACACATGATTTTCTTCTAAACTTCATAAACTTTCAAATTTGGAACTTATAGTCTGAAACACGTCAAACGACGTTCGATTTTATCTAACTTTTACAGAAAGCGCTTAAACAATATATGAGACTTGTACCGGGCGTCAGAACCAAAATACGAGCCTGATACTACAGTCTTCTAATCAATTTTAATTTCCTTTTTCCTTAATAATTTCAGAAAAACAATTTCACAGAAAAATTCTTTCCTTGGGCTCTAGACCTCGGAATTCGACTCCGGGCGCATGCCCGAGTCCCATATTTTTCTACGGACCTTCATGGACCGTCCAATCTCGGGTCCTGGTCTGTTTACCCAAAATGTTGACCAAATTCAACTTTAATCTTATTAATATCAAAATTCATCATTTTTGACACAGAATTCATATTTAAGCCTTCCAGTTACACGCTCGGACTGTGCATGCAAATCGAGGCAAGTAAGAATGAGGTTTTCAAGACCTCGGAAGCACGGAGTGGATGAGAAAATAGGTGATGACCCTTTGGGTCGTCACACCCTTTGGGTCATCATATTCTCCACCTCTAAAACAACCATTCATCCTCGAACAAAACATAGAAAAGTACCTGAGTCGGTGAAAAGATGGGGATATTGGCTCTGCATATCAGACTCAGACTACCAGGTCGCTGCCTCAATAGGATGACCTCTCCACTACATACGAACTGAAGGGAAATTCTTCGATCTCAACTGACGAACCTGCCAGTCTAGAATATCTACCTGCTCCTCCTCGTAGGTCAAGTCCTTGTCCAACTGGACAATGCTGAAATCTGACACGTGGGATGAATCGCCGTGATACTTACGAAGCATGGACACATGAAACACTGGATGCACAGCTGATAAACTCGGCAATACAAGTTTGTAAGACACCTCTCCCACTCAATCAAGAATCTCAAAAGGTCCGATGAACGTAGGGTTTAGCTTGACCTTCTTCCCAAATATCATCACGCCCTTCATGGGCGACACCTGAAGCAACACTCGCTTTCCGACCATGAATGCCACATCACGAACCTTACAATCAGTATAACTCTTTTACCTGTACTGAGCCGTACAAAGCCTATCCTGAACCAAATCTGTACCTAACAACCGAGCCTCTCCCGGCTCAAACCACCCAATCGGCGATCCATACCGCTACCATATAATGCCTCATAGGGAGACATATGGATGCTTGACTGGTAGCTATTGTTGTAGGAAAACTCCGCTAATGTCAATAACTGATCCCAAGAACCTCTAAAGTTAATAACACATGCTCGGAGCATATCCTACAAAATCTAGATAGTATGCATGGACTGTCCGTCCGTCTAAGGATGAAATACTGTACTCAACTCAACCCACCTACCTAACTCATGCTATAATGCCCTTTAGAAATACGAAATAAACTTTGTACCTCGATCAGAAATGATAGACACGGGCACTCCATGAAGACGAACAATCTCCCAGATGTAGATCTCAGCTAACCTCTCTGAAGAATAGGAGACTGCAACAAGAATGAAATAGGCTGACTTAGTCAGGCTATCAACAATAACCCATACTGCATCGAACTTCCTCTGAATCCGTGGGAGTCCAACAACGAAGTCCATAGTGATACGACCCCACTTCTACTCAAGAATCTCAATCTGCTGAAGAAAACCACCAGGTCTCTAATGCTCGTACTTTACCTGTTGACAATTCAAACACCAAGCTACATACGCCACAATATCCTTCTTCATTCTTCTCCACCAGTAATACTACCACAAGTCCTGATACATCTTAGCAGTGCCCGAATCAATAGAATATCGGGAACTATAGGCCTTTTCTAGAATCAACTCACGAAGCCCATCCACATTAGGCACAAAAACTCGACCCTGCATGCTCAAGACTCCGTCATCTCCAAATATGACATGCTTGGCACCTCCATGCCGACTGTGTCCTTAAGGATAAGCAAATGAGGATCATCATACTGCCGATCCCTGATATGCTCAAATAACGAAGAACTAGCGACTATGAAAGCTAGAACACGGTTGGGCTAAGAAACATCCAACCTCATGAACTGATTGGCCAAAGCCTGAACATCCAAAGAAAACGGTCTCTCACCGACTGGAATATATGCAAGGCTACCCATACTAGTTGACTTCCTACATAAAGCATCGGCCACTATATTGACCTTCCCCGGATGATACAAGATTGTGATATCATAGTCTTTCAATACCTCCAACCACCTCCTCAGCCTCAAATTTAGCTCTTTCTGTTTGAACAAGTATTTCAAAATCTTGTGATTCGTGAACACCTCATATGGCATGCCATATAAATATTTCCTCCAAATCTTTAGCGCGTGAAAACTGACTGCTAGCTCCAAATCATGAATTAGATAATTCTTCTAGTAAATCTTTAACTGTCGTGAAGCATAAGTAATAACCTTGACATCCTGCATCAACATCGCACCAAGTCCAATACGAGATGTGTCACAATATACTGTATATGGCCCTGAACCTGTGGGCAAAACCAACACCGGCGCTGTAGTAAAAGCTGACTTGAGCTTCTGAAAGCTCACCTCACACTCGTCCGACCATCTGAACGAGGCACCCTTTTGGGTCAACCTGGTCATCGGGGCTACTATAGATGAAAACCCCTCCATGAACCGACGGTAATAACCCACAAAACCCAAGAAACTCTGAATATCTATAGCTGATGTGGGTCTAGGCCAGTCCTTGACTACCTCTATCTTCTTCGGATCCACCAGAATACCCTTTGCTGATACAACGTGACCCAAGAAGGTAAGTGAACTCAACCAAAACTCACACTTTGAAAACTTAGCATACAACTGACTGTCTCTTAGGGTCTGAAAGACGACTCAAAGATGTTGCCCATGCTCCTCTCGGCTACGGGAGTAGATCAAAATATCATCAATGAAGACAATCACGAAGGAATCCAGATAGGGCTTGAAAACTCGGTTCATCAAATCCATAAAAGTTTTTGGGGCGTTTGTCAACCCAAATGACATAACTAAGAACTCATAATGCCAGTACCGAGTGCGAAAAGCTGTCTTAGGGACATCAGTTGCCCTAATCCTTAACTAATGGTATCCAGATCTCAAATCAATCTTTGAAAACACCTTATCACCCTGAAGCTGATCAAATAATTCATCAATCCTCGGCAATGAATACGTATTCTTGATGGTGACTTTGTTCAATTGTCGATAATCAATACACATCCTCATTGATCCATCTTTCTTCTTAACAAACAACACCAGTGCACCCCAGGGTGCGACACTAGGTCTAATAAAGCCCTTATGAAGAAAGTCTTGCACCTGCTCCTTAAATTCTTTCAAATATGGCGGGGCCATACGATATGATAGAATAGAAATGGGCTGAGCGTCCGGAGCCAAATCAATGCAAATTCGATATCTCTGTCGGGTGGCATCCCAGGTAGGTCTGCAGGAAATGCCTCTGGAAACTCCCGAACAACTGGCACGGAATCCATAGAAGGAATCTTAGCACTAGAATTACGAACATATGCCAAGTAAGCCAAACACCCCTTCTCAACCATACACCGAGCCTTCATATAAGAAATGACCCTACTAGAAGAATGACAAGGAGTCCCTCTACACTCCAATCGAGGCAACCCCGGCAAAGCTAAGGTTAAGGTCTTGGCATGACAGTCCAATATAGTGTGATAAGGTGACAACCAATCTATCCCTAAAATAACATCGAAATCAACTATATCGAGGAGTAGAAGATCTACACGGGTCCTAAGAACCCCAATAATAACCACACACGAGTGATAGACACAATCTACAATAATAGAATTACCCACTAGTATGGACACATATACAAGAGTACTCAAAGAATCAAGAGACACAACCAAATACGTAGAAAAGTAAGATGACACATAGGAGTATATAGACCCTAGATAAAATAGAACTGAAGTATCTCTACTGCAAACTGAAATCGTACCTGTGATAACGGCATTGGATGCCTCAGACTCAAGCCTGGATGGGAAAGCATAACATCTCCCTGGGAAGGCCTCATACTGGCTAGCTTCCACCTCTATCAGCCTGACCTCCACTCTAGCACCTCTACCTCCACCTCTAGCTACCTGACCCCTGTCCCTAATTGGCTGAGCGGGCGGTGGAACACCCAGTTCTTGAACCATGGCACGAGAACCCTGGCGCTGAGAACTGCTCAAGGCTCGAGGGCAATATCTAGCAATATGCCTCATATCGCCACAAGTATAACAAGCTCTCGGCTGCTGGGATTGCTGACCCTGACAGCCTGAATAACCACCTTAAAAACTCTGGAGCAGAGGTACACTGATATGAGCTGGTGATACACTGTAAGGTAGCTAATATGAGTATTGCATATGAGAACCACGACCACTTGGAGCACCGTGAGAGGCCTGTAGTGCTGAATGAAACGGCCTGGGAGGATGGAACCTACCAAAAAAATTCCCTGCCATCAGACGAGGCACCACTGAATCTGCCAAAATGACAAGGCCTCTTGTTATACCCATGACCACTCCCCTGAACTAGAACCATCTCGACCCACTTGGCCACATTGGTCGCATTGGCCGTATCTTAGAAGGAGATCTCGCTCCCTGTCTCCTTATCCATATGCAATCGAATAGGATGAGCGAGTCCCTCAATGAACCTCGTCACTCTCTCTCTCTCTCTCAGTGGGGAGTATAAGAAGAGCATGACAAACCAAATCAACAAACCTAGTCTCATACTGGGTGACAGTCATAGAACCCTATTGGAGGCATACAAACTACCTCCAATAATCCTCTCTCCTAGTGATAGGGAGAAACTTCTCCAGAAATAGCTGAGAGAACGGATCCCAAGTAAAAGCAGGCGACCTAGTTGGTTTATGATAACTAGGGATTATGGTTCATTTTACGCTCCTTCTTACTTGAGTTTTGATTAAAAATGTATACAAAATAATTCCAAAGGCTTACATCTTGTACTTGTTTGCAGGGTTTGGTAAAAAAGGTGACAATTAGTCAAAACCAACTCAAAAAGGAGTGAAACATACACAAGTACCAAGAACAAGTCCAAGCGCAGTGCAACATATCCACTGCGGTCGTATTCCATTTAGTGCGGTCCGTAGTAAGGAGATTCAGAGAGGTGCATATTTTGGAAACTCAAGCATTGGAAAGCATTTTGTGCGGACTACAATGGCCTCACTATGACCGCACTCGAGTTTGTGCGGTTCGCAATGATGGGGTTCATAGAGTTGGGAATTTTGAGATCAATGCTAATGCGGTCTGCAGACTTTTTTGTGCGGACTGATGTGGCCCGTAGAGGCCAAGTTCAGAGAGCAGAGTTTGAAGCCAAAAAGCCTCACCGCAGCCGCACTCCATTTCTTATGGTCCACGGTACCCCCGCAGGGGTATTTTTATCCAAAAAATTTAGCCTAGTATAAATACTTTCTTTTCCTATTTTTAGGTCATCGGTTGTAATCTGACTTTGGGATGAGCACATGAACGACTATTCTTAACCATTTTGAGTAATTTTATAGTAATTTTATCATTTAATCTTTAATTATTAGCTTGTAATTAAATCTTATAGGTTTTTCTTCATCTATTTCTATGTTTTCTTCCATTATTATGAGTAGCTAGACCCATTAGCTAGGGTTTTGGCTCAACCCTAGTGTGGGTATTTGATGGGTCTTGAGTTTTAAGTCTTTAATGTCTATGGATGTTTGATATTTGGACTAATTTGTGTTTTCCATGTTGAATTCACTGTTGCAAACACTAATTTGTGCCTTTTTCACTTGGGTTCTTCTTGAGAAAAAGAGCTTGATTCTAGGAAAATTAGTCCAACAAGGAATTGGGGGGTATTCAAAAGATTGATAACCCCAATTGAAGGGTTAAATCTAGAGATAGTAATACCCGACTTGAACCTAAATTGCTTGCACAAATTATCATACCCAATTGGTCTTGAGAAAGTCAAATAGGAAAAAATCACTCAAACTACCGAGAGGTATAGAGTGAGAAGTTTCGTGCATTGGTTATATAATAATCCCCAACATGACAACTTTGCCTTGGATTCGAGAACCCATCAAGTATTCACCTAGGAGAAAGTCACTTCCCTAGTTCCTCTTTAACTATTTAGAACAACCTACAAGCCATCATTCATAGTTTAATTTGGCTTATCATTAGAGAAAATATTAGAAGTAATATCAAACCAAAATATGATTGTTAGAGTAATTAAAAGCATTACGCATCTCTAGTTTAGATAGGAATCCAATTCCCATTTCTAGCTCCATGTGGATTCGATCCCGACCATCTTGGGTAAAAGCTGCATCGACTGCTCTTGCCACTTCGTAGTGGTGTAGGTTTAGTTCCGATCATTTTAACCAAACAAAAATCCCTCCAACACTTCTTGGCAGAACCTGATAGACGAAAGCAGCAAAGTTGACCCCATTAGTCCCCACTACCCCCATGTACTGTAGAACTTCGTGGCAACTATCCAAATAATCCTTGGGATCCTTTGATGATGTACTACCATAGGTAGTAGTAAAAAGCATGGTGAACCTGTCCAGCCTCCATAGGGCATCAACAGACATAGCTGACCCATCGCCAGTCTATGCCACAACACCCGACAGAACTACCCCAACTGGCTGAGCTATTGGAGTCTGAAATTGGGGAGCCATTTGCTCCAGAGTGCGAGTAGAAGGAGTCTGGGCTCCTGATGATAGGCTATAATTACATATTTTAGTCGATATTACACTCTAATTTACTGCACTTTAGTTGAGTTTACGCTTTAATCGCTAATGTTTTGCACTAACGATGTTTTTTATGCCTTGTAGGAGTGAGTTCGAGCTATATAGATGTTATGGAATGAATTAAACTGATTTGGAGCTTTGACGTCTAAGTAAAAGCCCAAGGAATTAAGTCGGGATCATGTCAGGGGTCAACTTTGATAGTAAGAACAAACGAAGACTCGAATAGGCATATTGCGCACTGTGTAGTAACATACACATAACCTTTTGCTCAGAACACCATTAGGGATCCACAATATATGGTTGGAAACCTAACCCAAAGGGCTACAACTTTCATATTTTACATTTTTCCAAATTATAAATGAAACAGGTCGAAATGCACGAGTTTTGAGCCAATACGAACGAAATCGGGAAAAAGGGCTAGTTGGGCGCCACAGGCAGCGCCTGGCGCCACAGGCAGTGCCTGGCGCCACCCGTGGAGCTGAAAATAGTGTGCACAAATAATAGGGTGCCGGGTTGGGCACTGGTGACGTGAAATGTGTCCTATTTTTCCCAGGACAAGTTTATTTCGGCCCTAGGCCTACCCAACTGATATAAAAGCAAGACTAAACCTATTTTTTGAAGAAGGGGACACACTTTGGAGCAAAAATACACGCAAGGAACATTGAGGAGCAAGAATAACTCGGAATTATTCATCTTTTTTAGTATTTTCAATTTATCAAAACTTATGCAATTGTTTGGTTACATCAAGAGTGGCTAAACACCCATTGTTCTGGGGTTGTGATTTAGCCATGAATATTGTTATTTGACATTAACTTAACCTTGATTATAATTCACCAACATATGGTTGTTTCTTCAATTCTGTATTTAATTGATTAATTGTCTGGCCAGTAGTTAGGTTCTATTTACTATCTATGCTATAATGCTATACTTGGGAAAGCCAGATGAACTTGAAGAGAGCACGATCTTAAACCTTAGGGGGAGCGGATTTGTGGTTAGGATAGGAATATACCTAGTCACCGTACATAATTAAATATCGTGATCTTAATGCATTCTTAATAGATTGATTTCATAGGAATATAGGAGTTAATCTATTGAGTATAGGTGAGTAGTACTTCGGGAGAAGGCTATGAGAGCATTTATCGATTAATTAGCAACCATGAGTGAATTATATGAAAGGGAGAGTTAATTAGAACACAATATGATTGGTGAATCGATCACAACCCTGGAATACTTGTCTCTACTGGATACACAAAAAACCAACTCGTTACTTGATAATTTAGTTATTATTTAGAATCGTAGTATCATATAATCATATTGTTGGACTTTGTTTTTAGCTGGATTGAATAACAATTTTAGTGAATTATTGGGTAGTTTACACAAGTCTCTGTGGGTTCGACACTCAACTTATCATTATATTACTTATACGATCACGTATACTTACGTTTGCATTTGGGAGCAACAAGTTTTTGGCGCCGTTGCCGGGGACTTGAATATTAACTACTTGCTAGTTTTTGCTTTAATTATTTATTTTTTCTAGTCTAACATTACTTGATTTTTTCTCAGATCTCAGGAACTTTGATTGAATGCATAGGGTCAGAAGCCAAGACCAACTTCAAGGCTTTGATGCTGAACATGAGAGAACATTCCATAGGAGGTTGAGGGAAGCAAGGGACGCGAATAATATTCAGGCACTTGTTCAATTTCCTGTGGACATGGCAGAGGAGCAACCCATGGCTATTCAGGAGGTGGCGATGCCCAGCATTGCTAATGTCACCTCCAATATAGTGAAGCCCAGGATCACTGGGCACTTTGAGCTGAAACAGAGCATGATCCAGTTACTTCATATAAACGGGCAATTTATGGGTCTTCCATACGAGGATCCACAACAACATATTCTGAACTTCTTGGAGATTAGTGATACTTATTACTAATGGGGTCACTCTAGATTATGTGAGGCTCACACTTTTTCCATTCTCTCTATTAGGCAAGGCTAAGTGATGGCAAAATGTAGAACCAGCTAATTCCATTACATCATGGAATGATTTGGCAAGAAAATTTCTGGCAAGGTTCTTTCCTTTAGGAAAAACTGCAAAGATCAGAAGTGAGATAGTGGCCTTCAAATAGAAAGAGGGAGAATCTTTATACTCAGCTTGGGAAAGGTTCAAGGGGCTACTCAGAGACTGTCCTCATCATAATCAGATGAATAAAGTGTCAGCTCACACTTACATAAAGGGCTACATTCTGAAACAAAGATCGTGGTAGATGCTGCAGCCGGGGGTCAAGTGCTGGAGAAAAGCTTTGATGAGATATATGCATTATTGAACAAATTTCCAAAAGCAATCCTGATTGGCAAGGAGAGATGGGCAGACACACAATGCAAAAGTCTGCAGGGGTTCTTGAGTTAGATGTCATCTTAACATTATCAGCGCAGATTTCTGCACTGACCAATCAAGTCAACCAGATAAACTTGAGTATCAACAAGCAACAAGTACAACCAGTATAACAGGTTCAAATATTTTGTGAAGTATGTGGAAAGGGTCACATGAGCAATCTATGCCTAGTAAATCCAGAGTCTGTATATTTTGTGGGTAATGCAAATCGAGGCCAAACAAATCAGTATGGGGGCACATACAATCCCAACTAGAGGAACCATCCAAACTTCTCTTGCGGTGGAAACCAGGGCACCCAGAATCAATATAGGCCTCAAGCACCTCAACAGTAATATAGACTACCTCAGGTTGAACAACAAGTGAGTCCTACAAGTCAACTTGAAGACGTTGAAAAAAATGATGGCTGAACAGCAAGCCCTCGCCACAACAGTGAGAAATTTAGAGCGTCAAATGGGAAAGCTTGCCAGTGCTCAAAACACTAGACCACCAGGGGCTCTTCAAGTGACACTGAGCCCAATACTAAAGCTCAAGTCAATGCGGTTACCTTGAGAAATGGAAGAGCATTGGAAGAAGTTCCAAATAAAAAGAAGAATACAGCTCATCCTGAAGGAGAATTAGCTCTCATCCCAAGCCAATTTAGGGGAATGAGAAAGATGATAAAGGACCCAAGCCGGTAATTGAGACTAGGCCACTACCTCCGTTTCCACAAAGACTGCAGAAGCAAAAAGATGATGCTAAGTACAAGAAATTCCTAGATATTTTGAGCCAAGTGAGTGTGAATCTGCCTTTGGTGGAAATTTTGCAGGAAGTGCCTAAGTATGCAAGGTATCTCAGAGATATTGTGACAAACAAACAAAGACATGTAGAGTTTGAAACAGCTGCACTTACTGAAGAGTGCAGTCCTAGAGTTCAGAGTAAACTTCCGCCTAAGTTGAAGGATTCTGGGAGTTTCACAATTCCTTTGTCTCTTGGAAAACAAGAAATTGGTAGAGCCTTGTGTGATTTAGGGGCCAGTATAAATTTGATGCCATCCTATTTGTTCAAGCAACTCGGATTGGGGGTGCTTAGACCTACTACAATCACTATATAGCTAGCAGATAGGTCACTAGTCATACCCGAAAGAATTATTGAGGATGTGTTAGTTCGAGTGGGAAAATTTATTCTTCCTGCTGATTTTATTATTCTTGATTACGAGGTAGATGAGGAAGTACCCATTATTTTAGGGTGACCATTCTTAGCTACTGGTGGAGCAGTTATTGATGTGAGAGCATGGAAATTAAAAATGAGAGTTGACGATGAGGAGGTCACTTTTAATGTGTACAAGGCACTTAAGATCCCTAAGCATTATGAGGACTTGTGCATGATTATTATGGTAGAATCGAATGGGATAAAGCAGGGTCCTTATGTGAATTGTAGTGATCCAAATGGAACAACTGAATTAGAGGAGGTTGTGTTTCTAGCTGAGCGTGTAAAGATGATTGAGAAAAGAGCCAGAGATGAAAGAGGATACCTTTTGAGAGCTTGCAAAAAGGCTAGAAATCATGGGAGAAAGAAGAAGAGAAAGCTTATCTAGTGATTATTTCTTTTTACTGTTTTGTGTTGTTTTTTATTTTATTTTTGCAGAGTAGGGGAAGTCTGAGTACCCAAAGTTGAAGCTGAGGAGCATGTTTGAGCTTAAATGTGGGGTCGTCCCGACCCTTAATATTGAGGATCATGTCCGAGCTAGGTCTCAGGGAGTATTTCTCACCCTTGTTTTAATATTTCTCTATGATCATACATCGAGGACTATGTATAATATAAGTGTGGGGTGGGGAAACTACTTTCTGAAGTGTAATTGTATAAAACTATTTTATTTATTTTTTTAGTTTTCCTTTTAGAACTCATAGTAGACATAGTCTAGGTAAAATAAATATATATATATATATATATATATATATATATATATATATTAGAAAAAGTTCAGATTTTCCCCGACGATGGATCTTTTTGGAGAATTTTCTTGAGGGATAAAAGTCCGATTTAAAAAAACCAAAAAAGATTTTTTTATTATTTTATATTTATAGCTAGGTAGTATTACTTGATTTTTCTTTAGACACCGGTTCTTTTCCAAGGATGTAGCTCGAACCAGGCACTTTTAATTTCTTTTTAGGAGTAGTTTAGGAAGAAACTGAGTCGTTCTGAGATACTCACTGACATGGTTGATGTTGTCACATTAGGCTATGGTATACATTCTATTTTCCCGTGTATTTGGTTTGAATTGTAAAGCCTAATTAAAGTAAATAGCCTATTTTGTGACGCCTTTTCTCAGTTGTCTGACTTGTATGCCGCATAGTGCAATGTTGCTTAAATTTCTCATTTATTTGTTCTTGCTTGATTTGAGAGTTGAATAGAACCATCTTGATTGAGTTATGTGTAACGTGTGTGTGAGGATTCGTGATTTTCTATGCTATCCTGTATAGTCTAGAACTTGTCTCGTGTGTTAATTCAAGTGAAATTATAAGTTGTGCTAATCTAGGAGATGACGTAGGCATTTTCTTGCTTGATCATGAATACGCTTGTCACATAAAAGTAAAATTTTCCGTTGCTAACCCCTTTTACCCTATAGACCTTTATTTTGGCACTCACATTACAAGCCATACCCCTATTTTGTTCTTAATTTGATATTGATTGAACCTTTATCTCCTAAGGCACTTAGGCGCTAAAAGAAGTAAGGTGAGATATTGGGGAGTAGTTTTCGAGGGGAACCATAGAAGGGCCTGTTGGTACACTAAAGTTAAAATTAAAGGTCACTAGCCGATGAACTTTATTGTACGGAGTGTGCGAAAAAGAGAAAGAAAAATTTAAAGAAAAAATGATGGTGAAAGTATGTAGAAACATAAAACACCTCCAATTCTTATTGATTTGTGCTAGTGAAAAATAGAGAAGTGCTTAAGTGAAAAGAGGGCTATGTTGTATATGGCAAGTGATTTGGTTGAGAAGAATATGTGCTTGAAGTGTAAATGTAGTGTATTAAAGTGCTTAAGAGGGTGAGTCACTATTTCTAAATATATCCTACCCGTCCCTTAGCCTACATTATAACCTAAAAGTCCAAGATTTGGCTAGCTTAAATTAGTGGAGATATGCACTACGGGCAAGCTTATGGAATGACCACAGGATGCATATGAATTCTTTATGAGAGTGAGCGAATTTTGTTCAATTATGTGATTTCCTTAAATTATGTTCAAAATCATATTTGAATATGTGGACCAATTTATATTCATTCTCAGTTTGTTGGTGAGGTCACATGATCTCATAAATGATTGGTAATGTTGTAAACTTTCTTGTTGGGTAAGTGCATAAATTGAGGATACTTAGTGGTTGCAAGTCGGCTTGTGAGGTTGGGTGGTGACAAGTAGGTTATTGGAAATTATTGAATTGAAATATTATACTTGGTCTTGCTTAAATGGAAATAATGTGAATTTTTGTGTGTTCATGCTTGTGTGTCGGCATTAATCATAGTCAAATGTATAGTGTGTGGTTAAAAGTTAAAGTGCTCCTCTATAATTAATACTTGTACGTAGTTGGGGGGGTTTATTAGATAGTCCTATTGCTCGAGGACGAGCAACGTTTAAGTGTGAGGTGTTGATGATAGGCTATAATTACATATTTTAGTCGATTATTACACTCTAATTTACTGCACTTTAGTTGAGTTTGCGCTTTAATCGCTAATGTTTTGCACTAACGATGTGTTTTATGCTTTGTAGGAGTGATTCCAAGCTATATAGATGTTATGGAATTAATTCGAGTAATTTGGAGCTTTGAAGTCTGAGTAAAAGCCCAATGAATTAAGTCGGGATCGTGTCAGGGGTCAACTTTGATAGTTAAGAACTAACGAAGACTCGAGTAGGCATATTGCAAACTGTCTAGTAAAATACATATAATCTTTTGCTCAGAACTCCATTTGGGCTCCATAATATATAGTTGGAAACCTAACTCAAAGTGCTACAACTTTCATGTTTTACGTTTTTCCAAATTCTAAATAGAGCAGGGCAAAATGCGTGAGATTTGAGCCAACACGAACGATACCAGGAAAAAAGGCGCCACAGGCAGCGCCTGGCGCCACCTGTGGCGCTGAAAATAGTGTGCACAAATAATGGGGCGTCGGGCTGGGCAATGGTGACGTGAAATGTGTCCTATTTTTTCCGGGACAAGTTTATTTCGGCCCTAGACCTACCCAATTGATATAAAAGCAAGACTAAACCTATTTTTTGAAGGAGGGGACACACTTTGGAGCAAAAATACACGCAAGGAACATTGAGGAGCAAGAACAACTCGAAATTCTTCATCTTTTCTATTATTTTCAATTTATCAAAACTTATGTAATTTTTTGATTACATTATGAGTGGCTAAACGCCCATTGTTCTGGGGTTGTGATTTAGCCATGAATATTGTTGTTTGACATTAACTTAACCTTGATTATAATTCACCAAAATATGGTTGTTTCTTCAATTCTGTGTTTAATTGCTTAATTGTCTAGCCAGCAGTTAGGTTCTATTTACTATCTATGCTATGCTTGGGAAAGTCGTGTTTAGATTAGAGTAGAATTGAAGAGAGCACGATCTTAGCCCTTACGGGGAGCGGATTTGTGGTTAGGATAGGAATATACCTAGTCACCGTGCTTAATTAAATATCATCGTCTTAATGCATTCTTAATAGATTGATTTCATAGGAATATAGTTGTTAATCTATTGAGAATAGGTGAGTAGTACTTCGGGAGAAGCCTATGAGAGCATTGATTGATTAATTAGCAACCATGAGTGAATTATATGAAAAGGAGAGTTAATTAGAACACATTATGATTGGTGAATCGATCACAACCCTGGAATACTTGTCTCTACTGAATACACAAAAAACCAACTCGTTACTTGATAATTTAGTTATTATTTAGAATCGTAGTATCATATAATCATATTGTTGGACTTTATTTTTAGCTGGATTGAATAACAATTTTAGCGAATTAGTGAGTAGTTTACACAAGTCTCTATGGATTCAACACTCAACTTATCATTATATTACTTGTACGACCACGTATACTTGTGTATGCATTTGGGAGAAACATCTCCTCCTCCATCCTGAGAGACGGCTGGTGCTACAGGAGATATGCATGCCTGAGTGACACTCTCCATAAGGCCCACTAGACGGACCAGAGCATCCTAGAGTACCGGGGTGGCGATGAACCCCTCTGCAAGCTGAGCTAGCCCTGCTGGAATGGTTTAGGCCGGAACCTCATCCTCAAACTCCAGTTGAGGTTCCACTGCTAGTGCTGCTGCGCAAGCTCTGGGCTGGTCCTTGCCTTTGCCTCAGCCTCTAGCATGGTCTCGGCCTCTTCCCCTCATAGGAGCTGCTACTGGGGGCTCGGGCTGCTGGTCAGCTGATGAAGCAGTATGGATTCTCACCATTTGCGAAAGAACAGAGTGGAAGTTCAATTAGCATTGAGAAATCAAGTCGCACGATAGAGGAGAATAGATATGAAATTTCCCTAAACTTAGTAGCCTATGGGTGATAAGCACATACGTCTCCATACCGATCCCTCAGACTCTACCTAGCTTGTTTGTGAATTGTGAGACCTAGGCAACCTAGATATCTCATACCAACTTATCACGGCCCAAATTTCAACCCTCGATAATCATGGTGGCGCCTACTCGTGAAATCTAGGCAAACCGACAATTACAATTTTACCACCATTTTTATTAATCAAAAAGGAACAGATATTAGCTAAACAAAATAATTAAGAAGTGCGCAAATGAAGTAATAGTGAAACAACTCAAGTACATAACTACCCCATAGATCTGGTGTCACAATCCATGAACCACTAAGATTTACTACAAATACAAGTCTGAAAGAAGTACAATTGTTCTCGAAGTAGAAGAGATAGAAGAAACTAAAGCGGGGAAATGGGACTTCAAGCTCTATGAATGCCAACAGATCTACCTTGGTCTCCTTGGATTGATGGTAACAACCTCAAGCTACTCACCAGGTCTGGTACCAAAAGTTGCATAGAAAATGTAGAGTATAGTATCAGTACAACCGACCCTATGTACTGGTCAGTGTCGAGCCTAACCTCGGTGAAGTAGTGACGAAGCTAGAACGCGACAACCATAAAAACCTGTGTAGTTAAATCATATACGAATAGAACAATAACAATAGAAAATAACACATAAAGATGGGAAGGGGAACAAGCTACGGGGAGTATCCAATTATAAGAGTAATTCAATAGAGAAGCATAATGAACATCATATTTGTATCAACAAGAATAATGAAATAGTAACACATGCATGGCATCACCCTTCATGCTTATACTCGTGTTCTCACCATAAGAAAATAACAGAAATGGAACGACATCACCCTTCATGTATTAACTCTCCTAATAATGGCATGACATCACCCTTCGTGCATTAACTCTCACAATATCGGCAAGACATAACCCTTTGTGCATTAACTCTTACAATATCGGTACGTAATCACCATTCGTGCATTAATACTCGCTGATAATATCATGCACGGTATCACCCTTAGTGCTTTACCTCTCGATTCCACTTCCAATCCTCTTGTATCTAGTCATAATGAACTTAACAACATCAATAAATGATAAATACCAATTTTAATGCATGAATATAGATTTTTCAATGTTTTCCCCAAAAAGTCAAAAATCGACCTTGGGTCCGTTTAGTCAAAACTCGAAGTTCGAACCAAAATCCAATTACCCATTCTACCACGAACTCAATTTGCAATTGGTTTTGAAATTCGACCTCAAATTGAGGTCCAAAACCCCAAAATTTGAAAATCCTAATTTCTACCCAAGACACCCAATTTCCCATGAAAAACCTAGATTTGTGAGATGAAATCATATAAAAAGATGAAATAGATTGAAGAAAAAGAGTTAAGATTCATTTACCTATGATTTGGGGAAGAACTTGCTCTAGAAAAATCGCCCTTAGGAGTTTAGGTTTTGAAGAATGAAGTAAAAATCCCGTCTAAAATCCCATTTAATAGGTTGCAGTTATCGCAATTGCGAAATTTCTGCTGCCTTCGCATTTGCGAGACATATGTCGCATCTGCGACCTCTGCAAACCATTTTCTTTAAAAAATCTTTTCTCAGTCTAGGGACCTCGATATTCGATTCCAGACATATGCCTAAGTCCTATATTTCACTATGGACCCTGCAGGACCGTCAAATTACAGATCCGGATCCGTTTACCAAAAATATAGACCGAAGTCAACTTTAATCAATTTTAAAGACCAAATTCAATATTTTCTTAGATTTCACATAAAAGCTTTCCGAAAACGCACCCGGTCTGTGCACGCAAATTGAGGAGATAGCAAATAAGGTTTTCAACACCTCGAAACTCGGATTCGAGTTTTAAAATAAAAGATGACCCTTTGGGTCATCACAACAAAGTATATGTGAGGTGATGAATACTTATGTATTGTTGTTGGGTTAAAGCATGCGGGTGAAACTTGTTTCCTTGTGATTTATTATCTCCTTAATTATGACATCCATGCTTAGATAAGATTATTACTTATTTGATCGCTCCTTCCATATTTATGGATTAATTGTGATGGTTGAGTATTTTGGGAGTTGAGGTTTGGTATCTTGGAATCATTATTGACGTAAACGACAACCTTGGAAATATTTATCTCCCAAAGTTTTGTATTCATTACTGCATGGTAAGGGAGAATGTTAAAGCACAAAGGATTATGCCATGCCACTTTATTACTTCATTTATTGATTAATAGATAGTGAAGAAGAGATATAAATCACGAAGGGTGATGTTATGCCATCTATATCAACTATTCACTATTACATGGTGAGAACAAGAGTAAAAGCACGAAGGGTGATGCCGTGCCATTTTATTTCTCTTATGAAATCATTTCATGGTAAGGATGAGAGTAAACGCACGAAGGGTGATGCCTTGTCATTCGCATGTCATATATTATTTGTCCTCTTTGGTTGATGAATTATTGACTATCTGTGTTGTCTTTCCTGTTGTAGTTATTGTATCTTTTCCCCCATTTCACATGTCCCCTCCCGACTGTACATATTAAATCTCTATTTTGTTGCTGTTTGGTACATATATATGTTTGTACAAGTTTAATTAAGTGAGTGTCCAGTGATAGCCTCGTCACTACCTTGTCGAGGTTAGGCTCATTACTTACGGAGTACATTGTGTCGGTTGTACTCATACTACACTCTATACTTATTGTGCAGATTTTGGTACTGGTCCCAGTTGTACGTGAGGTGCACTAGCTCGAATTATCACAATCGAAGACTTGAGGTAGGTCTGCTGACATTCGCAGACCTTGAAGTCTCCTTCCTCTTTCCTTTTTTACTGTTCATTTCATCAGAAATAATTGTATTTATTTCAGACTATATTTATAGAACTTTTAGTAGCTCGTACACTTGTGACACTAGATTCAGGGTTGTATTAGATATTTTAGTTGTTATGGTTTTTCGCACTTTACTTCAGAATTTATTTCAGTAATTTCGGTTTCTTTATCATTATTTAAATTGATCTATATAAGAGATTGGATAAATTATTCTAACGCTGGCTTGCCTAGCAAGTGAAATATTAGGCGCCATCACGGTTTCGAGTCGTGACAATTAAGTATGTATACGGTAAAATTGAATAGCGACAGTTGGACGAACTAAGGTGGAACACCAATGGCATCTAGGACATTTATAAGATCTCAAGCTAAGGAACTAAGGAATTTGCACATCTTCATTGAGCATTGGGATATCTTGGAAGCATGGGAAGATAATGGTGGAAGGCCGTTGAAGGCATACAATGTGTTGAGGGTGGAGATCTTGGAGGAGCATGGAAAACACATAGGCTACGTGGATGGTGATAGGAGCACATGTGAGCTCCCTGGATGACTTGTGTCGCGTCCCGTTTTCTTGTGAAAGTGGGTCTCGACGCGTGACAACGCTTTTAAATGGGTATTAAAAGATGAGAGTTGCAGACTAACGATATTAGAGTACATTAGGGCACCTATTTATAAATAACTATGTTTTAATTATTCCGTGTCACTAAAGAACGGGCAAGGACTCAAATTATCTTGAATAGAAGATATTAGGCAATTTTTAACTATTTATGTAGATGTAGTGAATAAAAGAGGCTGATATTTCCTTTGCAGTTAGTCGTGTATATCGGGGACCCTCTAGAAGTGAGTTGGTTACTTTATACCTTTTTCAATTATTTTGTGTTTTGGTGCGGTTAAGATAGTTGATTTTTGTAATAATTTATCTGTATTCAATGTTTACATCGAATATTAATTTATCATAATTACATCATAAATTATCTCTCGCTCTCACTCTCTCTGACTTTTCTCAGTTGTTGCTCAAACAACTGATCATGTGGATATTTTGAGGTGGAGGTGATGGAGAAAAATAGTTTGGTAGTGTGAAATGTTTTGAGGGAGGGGATGCTTCTTGGAAGCTGCTTTGCTTCATTCGACGGACAAAGGGTCGGAAAACTTTGGTTTTTTTTTTTTTTTGGGGTCAAAGTGGACTGTGACTTTTGTTACTTATTTTGCATTTTGATTTTTTGTTGTTGCTTATCATTGTTCTTTTTTGTTTTTCTTCTTCTTTTATACGATGAGAAAAATATAAATATTCTAGATTATAATATATTTTACATACACAAGTTTAAAATTTTAGAAAAGAATGGCGTACGCATATATTAATGTTAGGTTTAATATATGTGGCTTAATCAAAAGTGCTACGTACTTATTTTTTTTTCAGTAATATTTACTTATTCTCTTTCTTAAGTTTCAGTAAATTCATTGAAGTTTCATTAAATTGAATATATAGAACTTTCTATTTGCACTTTTAATTAATTTGCTTTTGGTCATTCTATTTTAATATGTACCTACCTTATCGCATAGATACCTCATATATATTCTTTAAAACTAAACTATTAACACCTTTGTAGAATAAAATTATATTATTGAAATTTATATTTGGGTCAGATTTTCCAGTATTAAAAAAAAAGTTAAGCGTAAAATTTAATATACGAAGAGTATATATGTAATTAAGTTATATTACAGGGATGTCTAATGTAATTGACCTTTATAAATAAGCTTCTTCTAACTTGCCGATTCATTTACGAGTTGAAAGATAAGGAAGATATGGGAAGCTGCAACTGCGACGTAAGCTTGCTCGTCGACGGCGACGGCGACGGTGATGTTTCTGCGACTCCGACATCGAAATGGCGGCTAAAGTGGCGTTTGTTTATCCATGCAACCGGAATACTACTTGCCGCGGGACGAACTAATCAGTCGGAGGTATATTCTGCGTTATTATAACTCATATATACTCTTGACATTTTCTCTGTCAATTTTAAAATTGCCGGATCGTTTGTACTACTTACAGATCTACAGTTCTTGCTCATTAATCCAATTTATCCATATGATCAGAAATATACCGGTAGCCTAGCAGAGGCAGGCAGAATCAAGATTTTAAAATTATGGTTTTCTATAATGATTTCAAGTTAATGAACTGAGTTTCAAGCTAAACATTTAGTAAATTCTTTTAATAGACAAGAGTGGGTTTCTCTAGGAGTGAACACCCTCCACTTCCAACTAAGAGGTTGTCATGACTTCGAGTCACCCCAAAAGTAAAGTGAGGAGTTCTTGGAGGGAGGATGCCAATGGTCTATCGAAAACAGTCTAAGGTCTGCGTACAACAAACCTCTTTGAGCCTCAGGTGCCAAATCTACGACCTAATTGCAACAATATTTATACCGCGGCTCTTGTGTAGACGGAATCCGATAACAACTAGTACGTCTCAATCTTGAAACCAAATTGCTTGCATGATCTTTTTTTTTAAAACTTCTTGGATTTTTCCCCCCGGTTTTCTTGATTCAAACAGTTTGCTGCTCCATAACCACGACTTGGGATCATGTGAAAACTTTCAAATACTCCAACCATTCTGCACTGATTTCTTTAACTGCTTAGGGATATTACAATTAACACTCTAAAATACAACCTGTGAAGCAAATGCAAATTAGAAATTTCAATTCAAACTTAAAACATCTTCACCTCATGGGGGAAGCTTCTATGCCTCTTTTCTTGATTTTATTTATTGCGAAAGCTCCTTTTTCTGGTAAATGCCACAAAGGGAAAAGATATCAATCTTAAATATTCATAACAATAACAGTAATTCTCGTCGAGTTCATTCTTGCTAAGATGAGTACATAGAGAAATTGTTGCGAAATTGAAGTTGTGCTCAAGTGACAAACAACTTTTGCATGTATTATCAAGAACACTAGAATCAATTGATCATTAAGAAAAGATTTCACTGCTAGAATCATCAAACGCACGATTCTTTTAATGAAAGATATGAAAGCTATATATTGGTAATTAACTCTCTAGCTTGCATTTTATTGACCTTAAATGATTATAAGATCCAGAACTTACCACTAGCTTGTTCATCAATTTTTTCTGCATGACGAATGTCAGCAACGAGAGATCACGGTTTGATTCTCTATAGAGACTTGTAACTAGGTCAGGTTGGCCTGCTCTTGCTGTACGACCAACCTCATCTTTTATTTTTTATTTTTTATTTTTAGATTCTGTTGGGTGAACAGGAAACTATAGACGACGGCAGTCCCAGTGATTTGATTTTCGACGCAAATTCAGCTCCACATATTGATCAAAATGGCACGGAGCTTCAAGAACTGAGCAGGCCTCTTGTTAACCATTCTGAGGATGAAGAAGGTGAGAACAACAAGTTGGCCGAAAATTTTCTTATCACAAATAGTCACATTTTGACAAGAGGGGTTGCTACGATGGTAAGCAACCCCCACTTCCAACCAAGATGTTGTGAGTTCGAATCTTCCCAAGAGCAAGGTGGGAAGTTCTTGGAGGGAAGAATGTCGGGGGTCTATTTGGAAACAGCCTCTCTATCCAGGGTAGGGGTAAGGTCTGCGTGCACACTACTCTCCCTAGACCCCACTAAGTGGGATTATACTGGATTGTTGTTATTGTTGTAATTGCAAAATAAATTATCCTTAATTTCACTTATGAAATATAATTTGAAACTATAGGATAATAACTATTTTTCAATTATATAATCGAAAAATGGCCATTGATGCCATTTTTACGGTGTCAAATAAGTTATTGGATCGTTTTTTTTTTTTGGTGGGGTTTAAACAGATCAGAAAAATGGGTCACGATATAAAGACCATAATTTTACAAGTGAAAAATATTGGGGGATTAATGGATTAGGTTAAAAGGGGTTGTCCCATTACAAATGTGAAGAAACCATTCTCTTTTTAGGGAAGAACGCCCACCCGAATAAGTAGTAGAGATTATTTCTATGCACAAGATAAAAAAAAAATTACACAATTAGATTATTTATTCGATATTTACAGGTAAATTTATTACAAACAATATACTGATAAATGATAATTTGCACAAAATAATAATTAACTTTCTATCACGTATTAAATTCACTAATAATGTAAAAAAAAATATTACACTATCAATACATATAACTTAAATGCATACTATTTTCTCAATAGAATCTAAAGAAATAATTTTTGTTGAGAGAGCACATCAATTTTGACTTGTCAGCCATATCAAACATATAGCTCTTTTCTTCAAAAGAAGCGCGTTCATTTATTTCATTCTTCATACTTCTCTTTTTAGTTATTTTGGAAGGAAGCTACGGGTAAACCATGTGGAATTTGCATCTAATGCAACATTAAGTGGACGTTTGGACACAAAAAATCTGAAATTTTGGGAAAAATTGAAGAAAAATAATTAATTAAAAATATTATTTGAAAATTAGAATTGTGTTTGGACATCAATACAAATTTAAAACTGTTTTTGAATTTTTGCGAGTGATGAAGTGAAATTTTAAAAAACAACTTTTTGGAGTTTCCGAAATTCAATTTCAAGTGAAAATTTTACGTACTTAGATATGCATAACACTATTTCAACTTCTCATTAAGGCTAGTTTCCGTGAAACTTTCTCTTTTTCATTTTCTTTTTCGATCATTTTTTCAGAAAAAAATTCTCCGCGGTAATTGGCTATTGTTATTGTTAAATCTTAAAAGTACATATCATCCTTCACATAAATATAGAGGGTATAAAAGATCTGAAACCCTTCCATTTTTCAATTCAGGATAACCATTTGATAGATACATGGAGGAGTAAAAAATAAAAAGTAAAATCCAGAGGTTTTTTTTTGAAAGTTCAAAATGAAAGCTAAGTGAAGATCTACGAAATTTTATAAAGATAAAATGTTTTTTTTTTTTTTTTAAAAAAAAGGAAAAGAATGAGGGCGAAACGTGAAGGATACATGAGGACCCTCAATGAATACAACAATACTTCACTATATACAAAATTAAAGCCAAGCTTTTTCGGAACCAATTTTCATATTATGTTATAATATATATATAACCGCACTTTACTATAATATCCAAAATATTTGAAACAAACGAGACTGTTATAAAATGGTTTGACCGTAGTTTGCTAACGTTTGGAGAGTAACTTGCATTCTGAAATGAGCATGATAGGTCCAAATAGCATTTACTGATGATAATACGAGTTTAGGTAGGGTTAGAATATTACAAAAAGCGGCTGACTATTAAGTGCATGCATGCTGAGGAAGAAAAATAACGTAACATAACATAACATAATTAATTAAAGTTGTTATATAGGAAACACTTCAATTCAGTGACAAGTAAATCAAGAAACAGTGCAAGTTTAGGACACAAGCTATGGCAAACTTCCAGCGGTGGATCTAGAATACAAGCTATGGGTTCACAGAATCAGTAGTTTTTGCTTAAATTTTGTATGTTTGCTAAAATGTCTCACTAAATATCTATAAATATTTGATCCTAACCCATACGTAGTCACTACTTGATAAGTTATTGATGAAGTGAGTCGATCGTTGCAGGAGACGATGGAGTTAGAAATTTAAGACAGTCTTGGCTTAGAATCCTTGTACTTGTTCGTTTCATTGCCGCGGCCAAAATAGCTGCAACACCATCTGCATCTCCTCCCACGAGCGATTATGTCCAGGCAAGTACCTATTTCCTCATGTACATATTGGTGCATATATAATTATATATACATATATATATATATAGAGCATGATTGAAAACTTCTACCATAGGTCAAGTCTCCTTTTCTCCTCCTCCCTTCACTTCTACCATGGTTGCTAGAATACTGTTCCAACAACGAACACCTTCCTACTGCTAGATAAGACTGGTTTTCCTCTAAAATCCACTTTATATCGAAAGAGCAACTATTCAAAGGTCTTGAGCATCCAAGATATTTAGCAACGTCACATTTGATATATTCAATGCACACTCAAATAAAGAATACTATGTTATTGCCCCTGTCTTATTTTATGTTAAGGGGATAGAGTGACACGGAGTTTAAGAAAGAAAGATAGATTGATACTTTTAAACTTGTGACATAAACTGTCTCTATAAAATCATATCACTAAGGGTAAAATAAAAAGTTAAAATATCTCTAATATAAAAAGTGTGATCATTTTAGATTTTTTTTAAAAAAGTGTGTCATATAATATGGGATGGAGTGTATAAATTAAGGATGAGGTAGGCACTCCGATGCTGATCAAGGTAGTTGAAGCCAGAGGCGGAGCCAAGAATTAAAGTTTATGGGTTCGAGTAGGGGTGTACATAGGTCGGGTTGGTTCGGATTTTTCAATTACCAAATCAAACTAATAGTGTCGGATTTTTAAATCTATAAACCAAACCAAACCAACGAAGTCGGGTTTTTCAATCTCGGGTTTTTCGGTTTTTTTGGGCTTTTCGGGATTTTTCCCCGATAAGTCTTCATACCACAAATATATAACTTGTGCTCCATATATTTCTCTGGCCCTACAAGGATACAACTATATAATGTATTTTTCAAGAAAATAATATAATAATATGATTTGAATCATAGCATTGTATTAAAATATTCAATAAGAAAAATACTAAAATCCATAAAGAAAATATTACTAAGTAATAAGCCATAATAAATATTAACATAATCTAAAAGTACTATATAAGTCATGCTTAAATAATTACAACTATAAGTATATTAGTTACACAGCTAAGCACTAAAGAAAAAGATAAACTAAGTTATGCATTTTCAATATAAACAATGCAAAACTAAAAAATAGATATCCAGCGCTATTGTCATTTCTAGTGTTGAATTGAATTTTCTTTGTTAGCATTAGTATTGATGTGAAGTTTATTTGACTTACTACCTTTATGAACTATAAAATTTATTGGACTATTCAACAATGTTAATTCTAAACTTGAAATAATATATTTAAAGATAAAACTGTAAAAACGTTTAAGAAATATTTATGAATTGTATTAAAAATAAATATTTATATGTATAAAATATTTATAAAAATTGAATAAATGTAATATCGGGTTGGTTTGGTTTCGGTTTGACTTTTTTTAGCTAAAACCAAACCAAACCAATTATGGTCGGGTTATTTTTTCCAACACCAAACCAAATCAAACTAACCCATGATCGTTATTTTTTTCCGGTTTGACTCGGATTAACGGTTTGGTGCGGTTTATCGGTTTTCTTTGTACACCCCTAGGTTCGAGATTATAATCTGTTTAAGTTATTGAGTTCTAAATTAATAATTTGTACATATTTAATAAATTTCTTAAGATAAATACAAAGTTTGGATCAAAGCTACTGGGTTCGCCCTAGCTCTGCCCCTAATTGAAGCAATTGACAGAATAAGAGAAAGCACTTAAACATATTGTACAAGAAAGATTTAATGGAGTGAATTTGATATCACTGGATTCTTGATGAGACTCGAGAAGAGAGAAACAAAGACAAAAGGAAAGTTTGCTGAATTTGGAAATCGTATTGAAGTGTGTCATTATATGCAGGTGAGTTCTCACTATTTGAAAATGGAACCTTGTGTCTAGAAACATAAAGACTTTTTACTCAGATTTGTGTTATACATGAATTAGTTTAATAGCTAGTTCATGTACTAGAAAAGAGAAGAATGTAATTAGAGTAATATATATATACCAGACTAGGTATGTTAAATACTTTATGTATTATTGCTATTTTATGTAAGCCAAGTTGGAAGAAGCCCGGAGAAGTATATTTTCCTCCATCTCTCTTCAAAATAAAATGATTGGCCGGTTGAATGTACTTATCCTCATAGTTTCCAGCATCATTTATATACGAAAATACTACAATCTCAACTTAGGTAATTCTTCCTTCACTCAAACCACTTCTAATATATAGTCCCACTAGCTAATAAGCTACATAAGTTTTTAACTCATAACATCCTTAACGTATACTCATAAGTTTAACTAAATAGCGGCACTTCAAATTACAGTACTTTGACGAACTCAAATGGCGAAGTCAAATCACACAAAATACTTACGTTTTGCTATGAAAACAATGCAGAATGCAGGAGAAAGAGGGGAGAGATTTTCATATTTCGGTGGTAAAAAATAAGGCTAAGCCTCTCTATTTATAGCCAAACAAGTTAAGTCCCAACAGTGCAAAGGTGCATGTTTGTTGATAAGGTATCTATTCCGCAGAAATTATTTGAATTTTTGTTGAATGGAATGTTTGGTCGCGAATTAGACTGTTAAAAAATAATTCCGCTAATTTCCAAATTCATGCGCAAAAATATTAGAAAAGAAAATATTAAATGATGAAAAAGAAAATTAAATTTGGTCCAACAAAATTATCAATCAATCAAATCCGAAGCCGAAGCCGAGCCGAGAAACGACGGCAGCGGCGCGAGGCTTGCTCTCTTCTAAACTCTTTAAGAGCTAGAAGAATTGCTTCCATATATAAGCACAAGAATTTTTCTCTTCCTATCCAATAGGGGACAAAGCTCCTTTATTAAATGAACTAATTCAAAATTTCATTTCTCACTATTTTTTATTTACACCTCTTTTGTTTTAATTAACAAAATCCAACAATCCCCCACTTGAATGGGGAATCCGAAAAATATGCATGAAAAAATTGTGTGATTTGCAAGTAAGGATTAATCGTATCTGGATAAGTAGGTTTCCCTTTGAACTTTCCGTAGTGAACATATGTCAGATATACTCGATCAATCGGTAGATTTGATATCTTTGAGCCATCGAACTCTGGTGTATACCTAGATAGCCATACGTCATACAATAAACCCTTAACTATTTTTGGTTCTCATTGTTGTATTCATTTCAGCTATGAGCAGCACCGCATGGTTTCATAAGTGTGTAGAGCACTGACATTACAAAATTCTCCTTGAAGTGGCTTACACTTCACACTTACATAGGTTATTCCTAAACATGTTAACCCGTAGATATATTATTTGTTATACCCCGCACCAAACATAGAAACCATTAAAAAGCCTTAATGCTTTATCTTTGGTAACGAACATTGTCTTCATCATGAGAATGGATCAAAATTTTTATTTGACAATGTTGAACCATCACTACTTTCTTTATTTGATCTCCTTGAACCTAGATCTTGGGATCTCTAGTCTTCTAGGTTGAGTTACCACCACATTGACTTGTCCTCGGCTATAGTCACATTCCCTTTGATGAGTTTTCAACCGCCTCTCTAGTTAGGACTTTTGTAAGCAGTTCTGATACATTGTCTTTTGACTTTACATAGTCAATTGTAATAATTCCACTAGAGAGTAATTGCCTAACGGTATTATGTCTTTATCGTATGTGACAAGATTTCCCATTACATAATGCTCCATGCCCTTTCTATTTCCACTTGAATATCACAATGTATGCATATAGGTGCCAAAGGTTTGAGCCAAAATGAAATATCTTCTAAAAAAATTCGAATCCATTCTGCTTCTTCACTGGCCTTGTCTAAAGATATACACTTAGACTCCATTGTAGAGCGGGCGATGCATGTCTGTTTGGACGACTTCCAAGATACTGCTCTTTCACTAATGGTAAAAACGTATCCTCTTGTGGATTTTGATTCTGTTTATTGATCCAATTTGCATCACTATATCTCTCAATAACACCGTGATAATTATTGTAATTCAATGATAGTCTTGGGTATATTTCAAATACCCCAATACTCGTTTCATTCCTATCCAATGAGCTTGGTCGGGATAACTTGTATATCGACTAAGCTTACTTATCACACAAGCTATATCAGGTCATATACAATTCATAATATACATCAAACTTCACAACACACAAGCATATTCCAATTGAGGTTTTGTGGAGATGTTTGGAGGTTAGTGGTGTACATGTTGCCTACGTTACATTGATTAAGGACATATATGATGGAGTAAAGATCCGAGTGAGGACGGTGGGTGGGGACTCGGACCATTTTTCGGTTATGATAGGATTTCATTAGGGGTCAGCACTCAGCCCTTATTTTTGCTCTGGTGACGGACGTATTGACACGCCACATCCAAGGGGAGGTGCCATGGTGTTGATACCCAATTTTGCCCTCATATTTTTTAAAATATGAATATATACTTTCAAAATATCATTTTGCATCATTATTTAATTTACAAGATTTATACAAGTATTTTTATAATTTTCCATAATTTTTTAGAGCTTTAAAATTAATTTTCTTTCATTTAAATTATTTGAATATTTATTAATTATCCCTTTAATTTATTTGTGATGATTTAATTATTCGAATTTGTTATTTACACCAACATACATATTTTAAAACCTTTTAACTTCATTTCACATAATTATATTTGTATTTCTGAACTATTTATATAATTTTACAATAATGGCCTATATTCTACAAATAATTACGTTTATTATATTATTTATGATAAAGTAGCATTTTATATTTTTGTAATGTTGAGTTATTATTTTAAAAATAATTTTATAGCATAAATATTATTTTTACCATTTATTAGATGTTTTAATTAATTTTAAAGGGTTTCAAGATCTTGCCCAAATATGCTATTTTCGGACCAAATTTGGCCCAAACCATTATCCAACACCCCAATTGACCCCCAGAAGCCCAAAACCAAACGACCCTTTTTAATTCAACCCGGTCGAGATCCATTTACTCGACCTGCCCCACTTTCCTTTAATCACGGCCGTTGATCTCAGATGATCAATGTTCCTTAATAAATCTACCCATCTCCTTATATCCCTATAACCCAAACCCTGGACCCACTTATCATTTTCGCCGCCTTCAAACCCTCCTCCTCATCTTTCAAACTTAAACCCATCCCAATCCAATATTACATGGACATTCCTTTCCTTTCTTGTACAGATGCTTACCATCTTTTAAACATTGCAAGTATTTGGTACTCGATTATTTATGGAAGCTAAGTCGTTGGTGTTCGTTCAACTCCGATTATGTACCATCTTCATGTTTCTGACCTGATTCACTCACTACAAGGCCATATGGGTCCGATTCAGAGAGATTTTTACTATTTTCGTTCTTCGTTTTAAACTAGGGTTTGCCGGATTACTCTTAAATTGATTTTGCATGTTATTCTTTCCATATTTATGTTTAATTGGTAGCTCTTCCTTGTTTGGGTACTTATTTTCTCTATTATATAAACACCTCCGCCATTTTCCCTTAGGACAAACCTTGAATTGCCCTATGAACTATCTCCTCACTCTTACTTATTCTATATTATCCTGAAATTAAGTGCTTGACCGGCTGAAAGCCAAGGCCACCGTATTCTGTTGACCTTCCTCTAATGCAAGAACTGCTCGGGGTCCGTTTCGAGGCTCTTGGGAATTCTGAAGCACTGGGGGTTTGGGGTCTTTCGTCACTCACCTGCAATTGCTGTTGTTTATGAGATTTTGATTTTCTAGTTCTTTATTCGTTTGTTTGCAATTGGTTAGTGCCTTGAACCCTCGTAACTCCACTCCATTTTTTTGTGTTATGTGCACTAGTGTTATTTGGATTTTTCTGAGTTAATTTTGATATTATGCCACTTCGTATACAATTCTGCTTGTTCTAGCACCACTTTGTAGTTTCACTAGCTTCAATTCTGTGCAAGTTTTGATGTTAACTCACATGAGTATAGCTAAGTTGATTCATGATGACTTCCTTGCTTTGCCAAAACCCTTTTTTGAGACTACTTGCTGCAATTGCTCTCTTCATGTTGAATCTTCTATGTATAATTTGCTATTTATCTCCAAGTTTTGCGACGATACTGTCTAAGTACTTAGCTTAATATGTCAGCCTTAGTTCATGCTCATTATAAGTGTCCAGTCTGATTAATTGCTCATCTTCATGTTTAAGTTTAAACTGGTCTATTGCTTATCATGACTTAGATCCTCTTAGGGGACTAATGCATGCCCAGAACTTATTGGAATGTGTCTTTGCTAAGACTTTCATGTACAACCTCCTACTTCCCTGAAGTCACCCTGTGATTATATGAATTATATATTCCAATATTATTACCATTCCTAGGCAGACTTGTTTCTTTGCTTTGACGTTGTGTACTCACTGATCGTTCAAGGATCCTAGGGTGAAATCCAACATATGTCTAGTCTATCTCATCTTTCTGCGTGTGATGCCTTTTTTCCTTATGAATGCCCACCTGTTGGATGTAAAACCTTGTGTGGTGATTGGTATTTAGCCGAACATTTCACATGTTAAACTCTGCGAGTTAGTTATTCTCCTTAGGCTCTCATGTAGAGGTGTTTATGGTTCGGTTTGGATCGGTTTTTTCCTAAAAAGAAACCAAACCAAGTAAGTCGGTTTTTTAAATATTAGAACCAAACCAAACCAAGTAAGTCAATTTTTCTCGATTCGATTTATGTCAGTTTTTCGATTTTTTCAGTTATTTGTCGATTTTTTCTTAAATATAAAAAATACACTACCAAACACATATTCCAGCGATCATATTTTAAGTGTAACATTATCAAATCAATTGTCCTTTGAGAAATCTATTATTTACCAAAATATATTGATGATAATTGAATAAAATAGTGATGAATAATTTAAGGACTCAATTAAAAATATGTTATTTTTAACACAAAATGAATTCTTACACTAAACAAAAGAAAACTACCAATCAAACTAGAATGTAAAGGTAAAGAACTATATTAAAAGTGCAAATTATTAACATTTACCATAAAGTTTTTGAAACTTTGTATAAAAATATACATATATGTAGGTATAATAATAAATTTAAAATAGTTACTCCTATAGTCAGTTTGATTCGATTTTTTTCTTATTAAAATTAAAACCAAACCAAATTTGATCGGTTTTTAAAATTCAAAATCAAAACCAAACCAAACCAAAAAATACCGGTTTTTTTGGTCGAGTTGGTTTTGTTTTCGGTTTGGTTCGGTTTGGTTCGATTTTTCTGATTTTTATGAACACCCCTACTCTCATGTTAAAGCTCCCATGCTAAGGTTGTATCCCATTTGCTCTTGCCTATGGCAGTACTAGGTTTTCACATTAAAACCCCTGCCCGAAACTCTCTCTAAGATAGCTCTAGACCAAACCTATTTTGAAACTTTGTTTGAAATAATCCTATTGCTCTTAAACTCTATTTCTGGTGATAAGCATGAGCTTGCCTCATATGTGTCTTATATGTTTGTCCCAATTTAAGCACGATCTTGCCTATATGCCCTTGATTAGAATGGTTGCTAGTTACAATTTAAGGGTAGTTCTGTTACCTGTATGGCTGAATCATCAAAATCATTTGGGCCTGGTATGTTGGTCTTTCCATTTGTCTTGAAGGTTAGAAGTATAGTGTCTACACTTGGAGTTTGGGTCTGCAGTCTGCATGAGTCCTAAGCCTATTTGAAGGCCCAGATGTGTTATTGGGTTATTTGTATTTGGGCCTGTAATTATTTAAAGTGATCTATAATAGGTTGTAAAAACTGAATGATGGGGGAATTAATAAAAAAAAAACGGGTATGCTTTATTCTTGCATAAAAGGGTAGAGAGCATGTCTATGTGCTCTATTTGTTGTTCTTGTTTAGCATGCTTTATTTTTGTACATTAATAGACATCATGCCTATAGGAGTCATGCACTCACTTCACTTAACTTGTCAAAACATGTTAATCCCAGTATTTCCCATACATGTTTCCATGTCTACTATTCGACACTCTTAAACAACGCATCTATAGGGCGCAACAATGCAATATTATTACTTACCTAGATACCATGCTTATAGGACTTCTAATAATCAATTTATCCATTGCTTCAATTGCTTTTAGTCCCACTAGCTATTTGTCATACCTGTTTCTATGTCTACTATTCGACACTCTTAGACAACATGTCTATAGGGCACAACAATGCAATATTATTACTTACCTAGATATCATGCTTATAGGACTTCCAATAATCAATTTATCAATTGCTTTTAGTGTACTGCTCATCTAGATATCATGGCTACAGGATTTTAATACTCCAATTGACTATTCCCATTATTTTTACTGAATTGTCGCCTGCTAAGACGCATGCCTATAAAACCAACATTAGTAATTCAGGCTTACAATTGTTTCACTGCCTATTTGCACAAAACGATTGGATATCATGTCTATAAGACTTGCAACATTCAATTTGACTATACGATAGTCTAGAGATTATTGCACTACCCATATAATATTGGAATCCAGACTCACTTAGAAATCATGCTTGTAGGACATGCAATGTTTTAATTCTCATGTACGCTGCTTATATTTAATACTGGAAATCAGAATCACGTAGAGATCCTGCCTATAGGTCTTGAACAATTTAACATGCCTTGAGTCCAAATCTACCTATCTATATTGTTCGTTTAAATAATCTGAACATCGCTGGTATAAGCTATAATTGTCTGCCTAATTGACAATGTGGATACGTGTCTATATGAGTAGGTGAATTTGAGCCTTAGGTGTTTATTATGTGTAGTCCTATTTGTTTGAATGCGTGCCTAATTTTCTCATTTTAAGTAACCTAAGAAAAGTCTAGAACTACCAAAGTAGGTCCTAAGCCTCCTGGACCATAAGCATGGGACGGATAATGCACGCATAGGACGCGACATAGAATTAAAAGAGCGCCTTTAAGTAAATAACTTCAACATAGTAATTGGTAGTAGGAGATGATAGTCTGTGCTCGCTGAATAATATCAGCAACCCCTACCTTAAGGGAGTTTAGAAGTATTATTTATGTTGCACGGGGTGATCCTTTAGGCTAAAAAACTTAGGACCCCCTTTTCTTTATATACTTGTTATTTATACTTAGTCATTTAACATAGACCAATGTATTTGTAACCTTGTAATCATTAAAGATTTTTACAAATTTCCAATGTGTTATGATAAGACTCTTCGACTTATATATTTTTCTTTATTTATTTGATCACCTAGCCTAATTACATAATCCACATAGTTTTAAAGTTCAGCCGGGACCCACAACTGTGGACCTTGAAGAGTGCATTACACTTTCTCTTTGAGGTAATTTGAGCATTTACCCGATCTTTGATGGTGTTGACTAGTCAAATAGAGATTTTAAAAAAGGTACCCTAACGCACCTTAAAAATTCTTAGGTGGTGACTCTTCTCTTTTAATACCCATTTAAAAGAGTTGTTACACGTCGAAACCCGCTTTTACAAGAAAACGGGGTGCGACAACATGACGACTTTGCTGGGGATATATTTAGGCTCTTACCATGACGAATTTTGCTTGTGTGGATTATTGGATTTCTTGTTCGACTTCTTTCATGTACCTCCCTTTCCCCGTGCCTTTATTTGCTCAAAATTGCTATATCATGAACGTCCCTTCCATGTCTCCTTTATTCGCTTTATTTAAATATGTTTTCGAATTTTTTGTGAACTATGCTGACTATTTTCCCTTTCCCTTTCCCTTTCCCTCTCACTTATTTTTATCATATTATTTAATACTACCATTATATGCTTTCACCATGTGAACTACTTGACTATATTTTATCACTTTTTTACAACCATGCTTTCAACATCATTTTCACTCATGCCTATTATCAAAATAGTGGTGCTTGATGAGTGTACGCGCTTTTGGTAAATACTTTTGTCAAATAAAAAAGGCTTATTAGTAGTAGACTAGTCCATCAGCGGTGCAGTCAATGATCCCGTGCCTTTCCCTCTCGAGTCATCCGCTTGAGAGTATCAGTCTAGACCTTTCTAGAAGGCTACTCTAATTGAAAATGTGCATGCATCATGTTGAACCTAGGATGGATGAATACCCTTGGTATATTAAGTTCATTTATATAACCTTGCCCAAAGTCTAATAGGATTTTTACAATCCTAAGTGACAACTTCATACTTTATGTGCATTATTTGGAGAAACGTGTGCTAATATACTGATTATTTATTGTCTCAAACTATTCTAATTTAGGAGGAGTTGGGCTAACTCATTCAGAGCATCCTTTTCTCTCGTGCCATCCTCATAAAGTATTATTTGTACATCTATGTGTGTATCTATTTTCTCTCTCATATATCTATATATATATTCGCTCATTATTTGTTTCGAAGTACTCATGACATATTTTTCAAAAGCTCCTCCACGCTTAAAAGAATCAATTCTAAGGCATTTCTTAGACTTATATTCTTAGGCTCAAATCATGCGAATCTTGGGTCCGAACAAACTATCTTCCCGCCCCAGGGCATAATCTCCTATTTTGCCTAACGGGAGTATTTCATACATTGATTACATAACATGATTGATCTATCATTATAATCAGTTGTAGTGAATGATGTTTTTTTCTTTTTCAAATGATGTTGCAGCTCAACTTTGCTCATATGGGTATAACTTATTCAAAATGAGATGTTTTACACTTCAGATGTTGCTATCCTCTATTCAACTCAGTCCATATCATGCTTAGGGCTATTGTCGGGATAATTTTTATTTTTGAATTTTCGTATTGTACCCCAACTTATGCCATACTCGAGTATTCTAATGACTTTTTCCAAACTGGCATAATATTCTATTTTTTAAAAGATAGGACATTTTTCTCGTTCATACAATCAATTTTCGCTCTATCTGAGTAATTCAATTCTGTCTTAGCAGTCAAATGTGACCTAATCATGTTCAAATATTATGGTCTTGTGTCTTGATCATCTTGCACCTTTTACATCCAAGCCATAAGATTTGAAATCCAAGTATGTTAGACCCTTGTGTTTGCTTATGTACTTTATTTTCTCAATTTTAAAATATTTGCACAAGTTTTAGATCGTTAGTAATAATCTCCATGTACCTGTCAAATCATAGAGACCTTCTCGAGAACTGTAGACCTAATGGTTAATACGATTGAAGCGATATGTGTTACTATAAAAGTCTCCACCCATCCACATGTGATACTCTTCTAAGATTGTTATTTCTAAGCTCGATCTTCTAATAACACGCTATTCTTTCGGAGCATCCACCTGAACCTTCGATAGAGGACTATCCTATCATATAATCGTGCACTCTCAAGTGATTCTATAAGTTTCAAATATGAACTATGTTTTGACCCCATTTTCTATATAAGAGGGGATATGTAGATTGGATTCATTCTCATTATAACAAAAACTCCATTTTCTTCCAAAGATGAAACTGGGGCAAAATTTGAGTTTCCCCTAAAAATTTGGAATTGTATCATCAATGCCTTCGAAAAGGAATGATAGGTACAACATCGTCAAGAATTTCTCAACAAACATATGCTCCAAAGCGCGAAGACCACCACCTGTGTAGGGATATACACCGCGAAACACAAAGTCTTCATCTTTATAAAGCTAAGAATTATATTGCTCTCTCTCATTTATATTAGGCTAACCACTGCCTTCCGCTGCTTGCATAAGGCTAAACATTGTGTTCTCATCATTTGCATGATGTTAATATCTACCTTCATTCTTGCATAAGGCTAAGCACTACCTTCCCCCACTTGCTTGAGACTAAACGCTGCCTTCATGCTTGTTTGAGTTTAAGCTCTACCTCCATTATTGCATAAGGCTAAGTACCACCTTCCTCTATTTGCATGAGGCTAAGCTCTGCCTCCGTTACTGCATAAGGCTAAACACTTCCTTCCTCTACATAGGGCTAAGCACCACCCTCATTACTTTCATAGGGCTAATCACATCCCTCATCTTTTATATCGGGTTAAGCACTGCCCTAATTACTTGCATGAGGCTAAGCTCTGACTCCTTCATTGCATAAGGCTAAGCATTGCCTTCACCTACATAGGGCTAAGCATTACCCTCATTACTCGTATAGGGCTAAGCATTGCCTCCATTATTGCATAAGGCTAAACATTGCATTTCTTTGCATAAGGCTAAGAATTACCCTCACTATCTATGTTAGGGTCAAGCACGACCCTTCTACTTGCATGAGACTAAACACTACCTCTACATCTGCATAGCGCTAAATATTGTCCTCATAATTTGCATAGGACTAAGCACTGCCCTCATTACATTGCATGAGGCTAAACAATGCCTCCATCATTGCATAATGCTAAGCACTGCCTTTCTTTGCATGAGACTAAACACTGTATCAATTCCTTGCGTGAGGCTAAGCATTGCCTCCATTATTGCATAAGGCTAAGCATTGCCTTTCCTTGCAAGAGACTAAGCACTGTCTCATTTCCTTTTTTCCAGTCTTTGCATAGGGTAAAAACTACCCTCACAATTGCATAAGGCTAAACATTGCCACTCCTTGTATGAGACTAAGCATTGTCTCCACTCTTTGCATAGGTCTAAACACTGCCCTTACCTTTGCATAAGGCTAAACATTGCCTCTCCTTATATGAGACTAAGCATTGTCTCCACTTCTTGCATAAGGCTAGGCACTGCCCTCACCTTGCATAAGGCTAAAACACTGCCTTTCTTTGAGACTAATCACTGTCTCCATTCCTTGTATGAGGCTAAGCATTGCATCCATTACTGCATAAGGCTAAACATTTCCTCTCTTTGCATGAGACTAAACATTGTCTCTACTACACTACATAAGGCTAAACACTATCTCCTTTCTTCATATAGGGCTAACCACTGCCCTTATCTCATACAAGACTAAGCCTTGTCTTGTCTCGTCCTCACATATGACTAAGAATCACCTGTTACCCCTATCAAACGATCAATATCACCACATACTTGCATTTTATGGACTGAATGATGGAGGAATTAGTAAAAAGGGGAAACATGTATGCTTTATTCTTGCATAAAAGGGTAGAGAGCATGTCTATTGGGTCTATGTGCTCTATTTGTTGTTCATGTTTAGCATGCTTTATTTCTATACATTGATAGAAATCATGCCTATAGGAGTCACGCACACACTTCACTTACATTGTCAAAACATGTTGGTCCCAGTATTTTCTATACCTATTTCCATGTCTACTATTTGACACTCTTAGACAAAATGTCTATAGGGCGCAACAATGTAGTACTATTACTTAGATAGATACCATGCTTATAGGACTTCTAATAATTAATTTATCAACTGCCTCAATTACTTTTAGTGTACTGCACTACTGCTAGATATCATGGATATAGAATTCTAATACTCTAATCGACTATTCCCATTGTTTTCAATGCACTGTCGTATGTCTAAGATGCATGCCTATAAAACTAGTATTTTTAATTCAGAATTATGACTGTTTCACTTCCTATTTACGCGAAATGATTAGATATCGTGTCTATAGCACTTGCAACATCCAATTTGCCTATATGATAGTCCAGAAGTTACTGCATTGCCCATATAATACTCGGATCCAGAATCACTTAGAAATCATGCCTATATGACCTACAATATTTTAATTTTCCTAAACGGTGCTTATATATAATACTGAAATCAAAATCACGTAGAGATCCTGCCATTAGGTCTTAAACAATTTAACATGCCTTGACTCCAAACCTGCCTATCTATAGCTGTCCGTTTAAATAATCTAAACATCACTAGTATAAGCTATAACTGTCTGCCTAATTGATAGCGTGCGTACGTGTCTATATGAGGAGGTGAATTTGAGCCCTTGGTGTTGATTATGTGTAGTCCTATATGTTTTGAATGAGCGCCTAGTATTCTTATTTTGAGTAGCCTAAGGAAAGTCTAGAGCTACCAAAGTAGTAGGTCTAAAGCCTCTTGGACCATAAACATGGGACGGGTAGTGCACGCATAGGACGCGGCTTAGAATTGAATTAGAACACCTTTAAGTAAACAACTTTAACATAGCAATTGGGTAGCAGGAGATAATAGTTTGCTCGCTGAATAATATGAGCAACCCCTACCTCAAGGGAGTTGCGAGGTATTATTTATGTTGAATGGGGTCATCCTTCAGGCTAAAAAACTTAAGAAA
>MU716965.1:17664-30284 GCA_026770625.1 Nicotiana glauca | reverse complement strand
AAAAACTTAAAAAACCCCCCCCCCCCCAGTTTCTTTATATACTTGTTATTTACACTTAGTCATTTAACATAGACCAATGTATTTGTAACCTTGTAATTATTAAAGATTTGTACCAATTCTCAATGTGTTATGATAAGACTCTTCGACTTCTATATTTTCATTTATTATTGATCACCTAGCCTAATTACATAATTCACATAGTTTTAAAGTTCTATGAGGACCCACAGTTGTGGACCTTGAAGAATGCCTAACACCTTCTCTTTGATGTAATTTGAGCCCTTACCCGATCTTTGGTGGTGTTGACTAGTCAAACAAAGTTATTTGCAAAAAGGTACCCAACGCAACTTAAAAATCATAAGGTGGTGACTCTGCTCCTATTATACCTATTTAAAAGATTTGTCATACATCGAAACCCGCCTTTGCGAGAAAACGGGATGCGACATAAGGTGCATGCTATTTGCAGATAATATTGTATTAATTGACGAGACGTGAGATAGTGTGAACACGCAATTAGAGGTATGGAAGTAGAACCTGGAATTAGAAGGTTTCAAGTTGAGCAGGGCCAAGACAAAATACTTGGAGTGTAAGTTCAGTGGCGAGAATCAAGAAAGGGAAGAGAAGGTGAGGCTAGACTCGCAGGTCATCCCTAGGAGAGGGAGTTTTAAGTACCTTGGGTCTATTATTCAGGGGGATCGGGAGATTAATGAAGATGTAACACATCGTATTGGGGCAGGATGAATGAAATAGAGACTCGCTTCCGGTGTTTTATGTGACAAGAAGGTGCCTCCGAAACTTAAGGGTAAGTTATACAAAGTGGTGGTTAGACCAACGATGTTGTATGGGTCTGAGTGTTGGCCAATCAAGATCTCTCATGTCCAAAAGATGAAGCTAGCAGAGATGAGGATGTTGAGATGGATGTGCGGGCACACCACGTTAGATAGGATCATAAATAAGGTTATTTGCGACAATGTGGGTGTGGCCCCTATTGAGGACAAGATGCGGGAAACGCGCCTTAGGTGGTTTGGTCATGTGAGAAGGAGGAGCACAAATTCCCCGGTGAGAACGTGTGAGAGGTTGACATTGGAGGGCCTACAGAGAGGTAGAGGTAGGATAAAGAAGAGGTGGGGAGAGGTGATTAGGCAAGACATGGCACAACATCAGCTGACCGAGGACATGACCCTTGATATGAAGGTATGGAGGTCGAGGATTATGATAGTAGAGTAGGTAGTCTAAAGTGTTCATAACAATAGTAGAGGCTTAGGTGGTTTGGTCATGTGAGGAAGAGGAACACAGACGGCCCGGTGAGAAGGCGTGAGAGGTTGACATTGGAGGGCCTACAGAGAGGTAGAGGTAGGCCAAAGAAGAGGTAGGGAGAAGTGATTAGGCAAGACATGGCACAAATTCAGCAGACTGAGGACATGACCCTTTATAGGAAGGTATGGAGGTCCAGGAGGGTAGTAGAGTAAGTAGTCTAGAGTGTTCATAACATTAGTATTGACACGCAATCTCGTTTTTTGTTAGTAGTAGTTTTTTATACCTAACCGTTGTTTTCTTTCATTGTTGATGACCTTACTGTCTTGTTATTTTTATTTTGCTTTTATATTGCTTTCTAGTACTGTCCCTTCTTGTCTATATTATTATTAATGTGGTGCTTCTACTTTCCTAAATCGAGGATCTACTAGAAACAACCTCTCTATTCTCACAAGATAGGGTTAAGGTCTGCATACACACTACCCTCCCCAAACCCCACAATGTGAGAAAATACTGGGTATGTTATTATTATTTGACCTTTATTCTTTACAATCGTATGGTTTAAATCAGTTGGCGTTCTTACCACTTTAAATTCCAAATATTTGAACTTTTCAAGTACCATTTTAATATACTGAGATTGAGACAAAGCTAGACCTTTAGGAGTCTTAAGGATCTTAATTTCCAAAATTAAATCGGCAACTCCTAAGTCTTTCATATTAGACTTACTAGTAAGCATACACTTTGTATCATTTATGTTGGCAATGTCATTACTCATTATCAACATATCATCCACATATAAACAAACAATGACTATTTGATTTGGAGTATTCTTAATATAAACACATTTGTCACATTCATTGATCTTGAAACTATTTGACAACATTGTTTGGTCAAATCTTGTATGCCATTGTTTTGGTGCTTGTTTTAGTCTATAAAGTGACTTAACAAGTTGACACACCTTCTTTTTTTTTCCTGGAACTACGAACCCTTCAGGTTGTTCTATATAAATTTCTTCCTCCAAATCTCCATTTAAGAAGGTTGTATTCACGTCCATATGATGGATTTGAAGGATATACACAACGACTAATGCTATTAACACCCAGATAGATGTAATCCTCGTTACTAGCGAGTATGTGTCAAAGTAATCAAGACCTTCTCGTTGTCTAAACCCTTTAACAACTAATCTTGCCTTATATTTGTCAGTAGCACCATCGATTTTCATTTTCCTTTTGAAAATCTATTTAGAACCCAAAGGTTTATTTCCTAGAGGAAGATCAACCAATTCTCAAGTATGATTACTTAATATGGATTCTATCTCACTATTGACTGTCTCTTTCCAATATTGTGCTTCCGAGGGAGACATTACTTTTTTGAACGTTTGAGGCTCATTTTCCAACAAGAATGCTAGAAAATCTGGTCCAAAGGAAGTAGTTGTTCTTTGACGTTTACTACACCTTGGATTTTCTTCATTAAAACTACTTTCCTTTGCTTCTTCCCGAGGTCGCTTAGATTTTTTACTAGATGACTCACATTCCTTTTTATACGGATAAATATTCTCAAAAAATTCAGCATTATCTAATTCAATTACCATATTCATATGAATATTAGGATTTTCTAATTTATGAACCAGAAATCGATATGCCTTACTGTTTGTTGCATATTGTATGAAAACGCAATCAATGATTTTTGGTCCAATTTTTACCCTTTTGGGTTTAGGGACCTGTACTTTAGCCAAATACCCCCACACTTTAGAGTATTTTAAGTTGGGTTTTCTTTCTTTCCATTTTTCATATTGAATGGATTACATTTTGCTACGGGGAACCGATTGAGTATTCAGTTAGCTGTAAGAATAGCTTCCCTCACAAGTTCTAAGGTAAACCAGAACTTATTAGCAAGGCATTCATCATCTCATTTAACGTTCTATTCTTTCTTTATGCAATTCCATTAGATTGCGGTCAGTAAGGGGCAGTTGTTCGGTGAATAATGCCATATTCCAAACATATTTCTTCAAAAAAAGATTCATATTCGTCACCCCTATCATTTCTTATTATTTTGATCTTTTTGTTTAGTATTAAGTAAATATAGCAATATCTAGTACTGTCGTCAATAAAATTTATGAAATTAAAAACCTATCCTAATTATCGGTATAGTTATAGATATATAAAAACCTACGATCTTATTAAAACAAATACGGTACGGCTCGATTTAGTCGGTTTAGCCTATTTTTAAAGATACATCGACACCCCCAATAATTATAACCAGTACTTAACATGGAGATTTGAAACTCTTTCTTTCCTTATTTTTTATTTTTTCTGCAACGGTGAAGTAATTGATCGCTTATTTCTGTTGTTCTTGTAGGATTTAGAAAGCGGACCAACAACTGACGATGCAGCACATGAGCCTCTGGATGATAAAACTTGTGCTGAGCTGCAAGTTCTTCAAAGGAATAACATTAATCGTATCGTCCAAGAGAAGAGCTGGGATGAGCTTAATGACTTCGGAGGAGTCATTGGAGTTACAGAAGCATTGGATAGTCACCTAGAAAATGGAATCGCTTGTGACACTAAAGATATGCGTCTGCGCGACGAAACGATCAAGTTTCCTCAAGCTTGTGTACCTCTTGTATTCATGTTCTTGCGTGAAGCATGCAAAGGCTGGACTATTTTCTTGCTTGCACTGAATGCATTACTTTCTCTTGGCTTTGGAATTCTCGAAGAAGGGATACAGAAGTGTTGGCTCGACAATTTGATTCTGCTTTTATCTGTACTCGGACTGGTAAAGTTTAAGTTGGTGTGGATGTATTGGGAAACAAAAAAATTACGGAAGAAGATGGAGGAGCGTAAAACGAAGATATTGAGGGAGACAAAGGAGGTCCATGTTATTCGAGAAGGAATCGAGGGTCTGGTTCCATGCTCTGATCTTGTTTCTGGTGATATAATCTGTATAAGTAGAGGAAACTTAATCCCTGCAAATGGGTTATTTGTTTCTAATTGTGGGGAAGCGTTAGAGGTAGGAGATAACGACGATGATGATGTGAGGTTGTTTATCAGTGAGAAGAACCCATTTTTGTCAATTGGTTCCAAAGTGATTAAGGGTGATGCTAAGATGATAGTGACATCGTCTGTTGGCGATGAGGCAGAATGGACTGAAAGAATGAGGAGAACAATAGCTGAAACTTCACATAAAGCTTTCGGTTTTGGTGCTTGTTTTGAGAAGTTGCGCTCCACGATTCATGTTGTTGGGCTTGTCATCAATATTCTAACCCTTGTGGTTTTGTTCGTTCGCTTTGAATTCGGGAAGAAAGATAATGAGTACGGACAGAGACCAGAAACTAAGGAAGAACCAGTCGAATTTAGACGGATAGTAAATTCCATCAGAAAATTTGCTAGAGATCAATCCAAATTAACAACCTTGCTTTGTGTTTCACTGGTGGGGATGACGGAAGGATTACCTCTCGTTGTAGCAATAGCAATTGCGTATTGGAAAGGGAAGATAGTATCAAACAAAGACTATTCCAAAGTTAATATAGCATTGCTCCTCGAGACAGAGTCGTCAATTACTATTATTTGCTCCACAAAGACTGGTTGGTTAGCACAGGAGAATCATCAGGAAGTTGTCAAAGATGCTGTTGAAACTCTCACAGAAGGTGAAGTGAAGATCATATTTGTCTCAGAAGATGATGCTGATGAACTTAAAAACGTCGTCTGTGAAGCTGGGTTGGTTAATAACCTTAACTCCGACAATACTCTGGTGGTTAAAGGTGAGGATTTTCATCAATTAACTGATGAGGAAAGGATGGAGAAAGTAGATAGAATCTGCATAATGGGAAATTCCTCCCTTCCTCACAAGCTGCTTCTGGTAAAGTGTTTGAAGCGAAAAGGCAAAGTGGTTCATGTACTTGGCGAATGCATAGCTGATGGTTTGGTAATCGAAAAGGCAGACTTTGGCCTGTATATAGATACTTGGAGTTTTGATTACCTGATAGGTATGATCAAGTTTGGAAGATTTATTAGTGGGAATATGAGGAAACTTATCCAAAATGAGCTCATTCTGACTTTTGCTAGTTTGTCAATAAACTTGATCTCAGTTATGTTTACGGGGGATGCTCCGTTAACAAACATTCAGTTAGTCTGGCTCCATTTTCTTGTTACGTTTCCTGGAGGTGTAGCATTGCTATCAGGAGTGGAGGATGAAATGTTAGTAATTAGACGACGTAAACCACTAATAACAAAGGCAATGTGGAGGAACATAATAATTCAAGTTACTTATCAGGTTGGCATCTTTGTGGCCTTTCAATGCAAAGGAAAAGACATCCACACCATCAGTAGTCAAGAGATTAATTCCATAATATTCAATGCATTTGCTCTCTGCCAATTGCTCAACATATTATGTGCCAGAGAGCCGGAGAAGAAGAACATCTTTAACGTTCTTGGTTATAATTTTTGGTTCTGGACAGCGGCTGGATTTTCTCTTATTTTGCAGGTCGCATTTGTTGAGGTAGCACCTATATTTAGCAACAGTTCGCGATTGAACTGGAAGCTATGGGTTGTATGCTTTTTAATTGCTGCTGCTACATGGTTCTTTGATTTGGCAGGAAAGTATGCATTAGAGCTGCTTCTTCGTCTATGTGCATAATTAGACTCAATTGTGGATGAGTAATTTACACATTTTGCATTACAGATTCATGTAAATTTGTTATTATGAGATTGGTTTGCAACAAATTTATGCCGAAAAAAAACATGCAAGCAGGAGTTGGTTACAATTCTGTTTATCACTTGATTCTTCCCTCTGATTTATCTTTGATCTCTTAATGAATATTTCAAGAGTTTTATGAAATTTCGGAGATCTCATATTTGATCTCATTGTATATATTCCGAGAGTTTATGGAATTGCTGATATCGTATTTGAAGGACATATGCAGCCTTATTTATAAACATAATTAGGATTTGGATGGAGTAGCCATCAAGTATCTCTAATAGACTTCTAATAGTTGTCTTAAATTTAGGAGTCATCTTAATCTGTTAAAATATTAGTGGTTAAATTAATTCAGAACTCTTGAACTTTTTATGATAAACTATTCTCCTCCTAGGGACGCGCGGATCTCGAATTTAAAGTCGCTAAAGCTTTTATGTGATTTTTCATTTTTTATCAGAAAAGGAGGTTGAAGAGTTCAGGAATACTTTCATGGTAATGTAGCATTTCAGAAGTGCAGGCAATTCATCTAAAAAATAACATGAAATAACATGAAATGTTTTCTATGTGTAAAAGATCTATTACCTACTGTTTAACGGTGGAGGTGCACTAACACTAGATTTGATTAACTAAACCTTCTTCCCACATGTGATGAAAGTCGTTTTCCCTCTTTTGATGAAAAAATTCAGATAACCAACAACAACAAACTCATTATGTTCCTATGTGAGATTGTACGCATACCTTACCCCTGCCTTTAAAAGACAGAATGATTGTTTCTGACAGACCCTCGATTCACGAAAAATAAAGAATAGGGGCAAAAAAAATCGAAAAAACCAAATGTTGAAAGATGAATCACTAAGGAAACATTTTGTAAACAAACAACACAATGTAAAACTTATATCTCTATTTTTATGCAATGGAATAACCAGCAGAGACAAAGCTAGGACTTAAAGTTTATGAGTTACCGTGGAATCCGTCATATATAGCTTGTCTTAGTTACTGGGTTTGCAATTAAATATTTATATATATTTAATAAATTTTTTAGTACAAATATACTGTTGTTTAAGCAAAAATGACTAGGTTCATTCGAACACGCACCTAATAAGCTAGTTCCTCCTTTGATAACAAAGTATAACTAATGTTAAAGACGTCAAAGCATTTGTTTACTTTACCTCATAACATATGCAGGGAACATCAAGTGCGAACGGTTTCTAACGATCTCATGAATGTCGGCACGCCAGCTGCAATGCTGTAAATTTTAATGAAAATCAAGATAAATGAAACTGTTGAAGTTAAGAACTTACAAAATATAGAAGGGCGATCTCTTTAAACTGAATTAAAAAAAAGAAAGAAGCAAGACATAAAAACTAGAACCGAGTGAGTGCATATTAATCGATAGTTAAGTAATAAAAATTTGTGTAAACATGCACAATTATTAATTTAAAATAAAAGTATGAGGTGTCAATAAGCTGGTAATGTTTTTTTGTCAAATTAACGCGCGCGCACCGAATATGAATTGAACTTACAACAGCTGCCGACTGCTTTAATAATGGGGCAAAGAGTCAGTCAACGCACTACGGCCCAGGTTAGTAAAAAGAGTACAAGATAATCAGTTTTTGGACTGGTTATTCAAAAATAATCAGAGTTTGTAAAGTCAATGAAAAATAGCTATTATTTTGTTGCAATATGGACCGTTCCAGCATAATATACTAGAGATTGGTGCACATGTGTATGAAATTCCAGCATATTATGCCGGAACTCCATCACGCGAAAAGTTCCAGCATTATATACTGTAGATTGGAGCATCTGTTTATGAACTTCCAACATATTATACTATATCAGTATATTATACTGGAACTCCAGTGTAATATACTGGAGTTCTAGTATAGTTATGCCGGAACTCCATTGTAATATGCTGGAGTTCTAATATACTTATGCTAAAACTCTATTGTAATATGTTGGAGTTCAGTATATTTATGCTGGAACTCCAGTATATTATATTGGAGTATTTTTCGGATTTTAAACAATATTTTTGCTCAAATTTATCTTACATAAAAAGTGACTAAATTTAATTACTTTTAAAATTGTGACTATTTTTGAAAGACCACTTATAAATCTAGCTATTTTTTAATTTCTCCCCCAGGTTAGCATAGCAGGCCCTACCTACTTTTGGAAGACACATCCATAATGAAAGGCCAAAACGCCTTACAATTATTTCACTAAGTTTCACGTGGGCATTCACCGCGATTTGTGGGTCTTCCCCTCAAATTAAGTTTCATGTTGGAGTTACCATAATCCACAAGTTAATTTTTGAGATTTATTGTCTACCCTATCCTTTATTCGTTGGAGTATTTGTGGCAACCGAAACTTGCAACTACCTTTTTTGTTTGTGTGCGCCTCTAAGCTCGTAATAGGAAGTAATCCGGTCTCACGCCATCATTCTATCATTACCATACTCGTCCTATTGAACTATAGGCTCTCATACCAATTATAGGGCTGAACTAGCCTGAAGATACTTTTAATATAACGTGATATTATTTATTTTGTACCAAAGTCACACGATTTTTCTAAAGGATCGCATATCATTAAAAGTATTTGACAAATTACATGTAACTTCCTAATTTTTTTAACTACCAATATAAGTTAAGTTTTGTAGTGCCACACAAATGTTATAACATATTTAAGATCATAAATTTTATATTTCGTGTCTAATCAAACTATGTCACATGACTTAAGTGTCTTAATAAGCCCGTGCCTTCTTCCCCCTACCGTGAACTCCTCTACCTGATTGGTCTCATTAGCAAGTGCTCCCTCGCTCTTTCTTCCTTACAATGAAAATTATAGACATCATTGCTCACAATAGAACAATTTCAGTCCGTTGTGTCTTTAGAAAACAAGTTAAATATAAAAAGGGAAGAGCTAAGCTAACAAATAAGTATTCAAAGTCATGTAAAGTAATACAGAACTAAAAGAATGAACAAGAGATGTGTCTTCACAAAAGAAAGCAGAGAATTAGATATCTTTACCTTAAAATTGTGAAATGGAGCAAGAAAATACAGTGAACTTTATATCAAAGGAACTGCTATCTGCTCAAAGCCATGCATGAAAGAGTTTCTTAATAGATAGATGAGAATCGTTGATGAACTGTTAATTAGAAACACGACCGAGTCAATGTAGGAAAGATAGTATTAAAAAGACTTGGAGAGAAAGAGGAACAGGAGTCGTCTTACATAATTGAAAAGTCCATGTCCGTGACAGCACACAGGCGGGACCCTATACCAAAAAATAGCAGGGAAATCATTTTTCATTGCCAACCAAGTCATTTCATGGACAGAGCTAAAAGTCTAGCTACGGATTTGATCTAACTAAGTAATCCCATGTTCCAATTTACGTGAATATGTTTGACTGGACAAAGAGTTTAAGAAAAAAATAAAACTATTGAAATTTACGGTACTAAAAAAGTTCAAATGGAGCTCAGAGTATTTGTGCGGTCATAAAAGTTTCTCATTAAGGATAGAGTTGTAAGTTTAAGTTAAATTGTTACCAAATTTAGAAAGAGTTCATACTTTTTGGAACAGACAAAAAAGAAAATATGTTCACATAAACTGGAACAGAGGGAGTAGTTTTTATTCAAATAATATATTTATGTTTAAAAGTTTATTTAATATATAAAAATAGAGTTAATACCCTAAAATTTCCCTAAACTATCATGTTTTTATCAGTTTTCTATTTAAACTATTCAGTGTCCCCTAAACCCCCCGGAACTATATTGCCCTTCATATTAAAAATTCTTCATTGCATTCTAAAAGGTGTGTGTAGTACACTCTCCTAATTATTTAAAAAATGTGCCATGTAGCACTACACGTGGCTATACAACTCAAACTAAAACTCGCCTAAACTATCACCATGTTGTCAGTTACCTACTTAAACTATGTGATGTCCCAAAACCCCCATGAACAATATTCCCCTATATATTAAAACGCTATGTTGCGTCTATCTATCTATATTAACTTATGATTTTTAAAGAGTTTTTTATACAGTTTACTCATGATGTATTAATTATAAGTTTGATTGTGATTGTGCTTTATGCTAAACTCCAATTGAATAAATTATTTATATTCATTTTGTAGCACAAAAAAATATAAATAAAGGCATATAGTGTTCCTTAAAAATCATCTTATATCACATAAAAAAGATTATACAAAATAAAATTTCCCAAATAAAAAATCAATTGGCCAACAAATACAATTACATTCTCTAATTCCAGATTACATAAAGAAGGTTCAAGATATTTAACTTTATTCTCTACAAGGTGTTGAGTTTAAAAACAATAATTAAATTGGTACTCTTTCAACAATATGTGTAAGAAATGAAAGAAGACTAAAACAAGAAAGAGAATAAATCATTTCAGAGGAAATAAGAGAGGGAGAAATTTTTTCAGAGGAAATCTGAAGAAAAAAGGTTAAAAATGAAGAATAAGGTGAAAAATAATGAAGAAATGTAAAAAAAAAAGGAAAAATAATTTAAAAAATAAGGAAGAAAGGTGGATATAATTGAAATATGGACAATATTCATTAAAAAAATAAATATGAAACAGGGTTAGACTAATTAGCCATTATGTTTTGGTCATATGAGCCATTTTGATGGCTTTTTAAAGCTATCACGCGCTCCCAAGCGAGTGTTTCCACACATTATGCCAAGTCAGCGACGGGGTGTTTTAATATAAAGGACAATATAGTCTAAGGGTTTTTTTTGGGGACACCGAATAGTTTAAGCAGGAAACTGACAAAAGTATTATAGTTTAAGGGAGTTTTAGGGTATTAACTCATAAAAATATTAAATTTATATCGCAGTTATTAACATTTAGAGTTGATCGTTCTAAAATCTAAAATCCATAAAGTTGAAATCCTAATTTCGCATCTTATTTCCATCCTCTTCATCACCACCCAACCTCTCCCCGACAGTATTATTTTAGATCCACAAGGATTACTTACAAATTATATACAATCCATTATTAGTGTCTTAAATTAGGGGATTTAGTTACACCTTTTTTGTTTTTCTCCTCTCCTCTTTCCCCATTCTCTGCCACCTCTCTCCATATATGATATATTATTAACGCCTTAAATTAGGGGATTCAGTTACACGCTTTTTCTTTTTTCTCTCTTATCCCCTTTCCCATAGTGCCTTAACTGTAGTATTATGTACGACACTTTTCATGAACCTTTGGAATGAGAAGTGCCAAAATGGAAATGTGTTCCAGAAATTTCAGTTGCTGATGAATTTCATCTTAGCTCCAGCAGCACAAGTGAAGAAGAGAAGGAAGCTAGAGATACAAGCAATTGTGAGAAGAAAGTGAAAGTACAAGAGGGTGGGGAGGGGAGAGGGGTGAATTATTTATTTTTAAACTTTATTGCTGTTAGTTGATTAGTTTTTCAATTAGTCGAGTAGACGTAATAAGCTGATAGTAGTAACAACAGAATATAAGATGCTGAAATTAAATGCAGGAATTAAAGACATTAGAATTTTTATACTGGTTCGGATTCAATGTAAATCCTAGTCCAGTCCCATTCTCTTTAGTGAATGAGTTTCTTCGAGTACAAGGAGAATGATGTGATAGCTCAGTTCCTATATCACTCGTCTCTTTTGATACAATGCTTCACCAGTGTAGTTTTCTCTTTCTTCTCTAACTTGTTACGCAGTGGGTCGTAGAGAGCTACAATGTTTGTTTTCAGTAGAACAAAGAGAGGATATTTGGTTTTATCAAAGTCTATTTGCTAAGGTGTGGGTACAAGTTTAAATACTTTGAGAGGGGCTTGAATTCTGGAAAAATTTGCTAACCCAAGAGATTGATTCTTTCCAAGAATAAAACTATTCTGCAACGGCTCTTTTGAACCCGGAATCTTGATCCTCCATATTTAGACACTTTACTGAATATTCATCGAGATCTTAATTTATTTTATTCCTTTAGTTTAGCCTTGATTGATCCCGTCAGTATCTTCTGATTGATTTCTTCTTCCTTTAGTCACGTCTCTTGATCCGGTCAGTATCTTCTGATTGATTTCTTCTTCCTTTAATCGCGTCTCTTTTCCTTGATGTCTTCTGATATATCGTCAATCTCGTATATCAATCCATATGTTCCTTGATCATTGCTGATTGATTTCGCCAATCTTGAAAGCTATCCAAGAGTTCCTATACAAAGAGCAAATATATTATTTTCATCATTAAAATTAGATCTAACAATCTCTCCCTTTTTGATGATGACAAAATAATATATTTATAAACATCAGTTGACTTCCCTGTAGTTTACTCCCCCTCAATAGGAGTAGTTAACCCTATCTTGTAGTGAGTAGTTTGAGGCACATGTAGTCAACTTCTTCAGGATCTGTGACTCCCCCTCAAGGAGTGCCATAGTCGACTTATTATGCACAAAATAAATATATCCTTTCTCCCCCTTTTTGACATCAGCAAAGAGGGAATAACAAAACGGCATGCATAAACGCAATCCATAGCATAATATACTGATAGAGTTAGTGTTGACGCCCCCCTTTTTCTCCCCTTCTTTAAAAAAGAAAGAAATCGGGTTTACGACATTATGGACAAAACAACTCTTATTCCCTTTTGAGGAATCGGGTTATGGAATTTGAAGAGTCGCCATCTAATGATTATAGTGCATTAGG